>JAAGEH010000030.1:47897891-48134487 GCA_011751065.1 Lasiurus cinereus | reverse complement strand
TTAGGGTGGGTCGGTTTTACTTATTTTGGCCTTTGGTTAGCGTTGACCTTGTCTTCGGCTGTTTTATTTTGGGGCTGGGGTTGGGGGTGGGACGGGAGGGGTCCTTTGTAGGTGCTGGTGTGTGTCGACCTGACATTCAAGTGCTATCCCAAGTTCCTCCCAGATTTTTAAAATCCCCAGTGGATTGGCTTCTTTCTGGTACAGATCATCTTACATGTGAGACACTCCTTGTAATTAAAAGAAGAAACGAGAGTAGAATATGAATCATTCCCTTTGTCCAAAGAAGCAGCAGCCATTTTCCAAGATGATTTGATTCTGTATTCAGCAGGGTAGTCTTTACTTTTCCCAGAAATGTTTTGTGGAGTGAGATGGTCTCCCCTTGGCCTGTTTCCTTAAGTAGAAATGTCAGGAACCTAATGGAGTTGTGTACACCTCAGGAGGGAAGGGAAATTCCCCTTGGTCTTGGTGTGGGATTCCCCTCCCTGTCCTGTAAGTGCTGTGGACTCCATTGCTGTTTGGAATTCATTTCTCTAATCTCTAGATTCTTAACCTTACCCAGTGGTATTTGTGGACAGTCAGGTGTGCCCTTATTATACTTGGGAATGGCCCAGAAAAGAAAAAAAAAATGTGGATTGAAAGGTGTTAAGTACGGGTACTTAAGCCCTAGTCTCCGAAGAAAATATGAAGTCCTCAGGCTAAAGTACACCGAGGGCTTTATTATGAAAAACCTTGGCCCCTTCAAAAACTCCCCAGCATGATGCCTGCATCCTATACTTAATTCTTTAGGAGGCTTCTGGTTGAAATCACTAAAGCCACCTCCAAGAGACTTGGTTTTAGTGTTCTCAATTTGTCTTATGGTAAGGCCAGGCAGAAGGAGCGTGGCATTCAAACCTTGAGAATTTAAATGAGCTTTTCTTTAGATGCAAAATGTGGTCAGTTTGATTTCATTTTGTGCATCTTTTTTTATCCATGACTATGCTAGATGCTTTCTACCAGTGATATTTTTAAGCTAGCACAAGTTTACTGTTTAAATCTTTGTTTGAATACAATTGAGAAATTCTCCCATATGTAGGGTGATCATACACTTGATTACCAACCCCGGAGTGAGAGAGGGCACTAGTAATTATGCCAGGATTATAGGATGTCAGCCTCCTGGTTGGTGATTATTACAGCGCCTTAGGGGCTAGCAGCTTGTGAGTTCTTTAGAACGTTTCCCTGTTTTCCCCATTCCTTGGAATTCTCACTGATTAGTTTCACACTGGTGGTCATTTGGCTGGATTTTGGGGCATTGAGTTCTGGTTTTTTTTTTTTTTCTTTAGAGCATCTTACCTGTCTTGTTCTCTGAACTGTCAGCTCCACAACAGCAGGGAGCTGGTTGCTTTTATGTATTCTCAATGTCTAAAAGCACATAGTGGTGCTTGAGAAGTTTGTGAAAGGGAGTTAAGTTGGAGCTTACTACACCTTAGGCAAAAAAATTAACATACTTTACTGTATTTTTGTTGCTAGTCGATGTAAATGAAATCAAGTTATAAGACTGAAAAATAATAATACTTTAGCTTTATGCCTACCTCCTTTTTGAAGGGAGCAGAGTGCCAGTTATCAAAGTACTTGGTACTAGGTATTTTAAAACTACTACTTTACACAGTTGCTAAATAAACCTGTGTAACTTCATATTTTCTTTGGAGACTAGGGCTTAAGTACCCGTACTTAACACCTTTCAATCCACATTTTTTTTCTTTTCTGGGCCATTCCAAAGTATAATAAGGGCACACCTGACTGTCCACAAATACCACTGGGTAAGGTTAAGAATCTAGAGATTAGAGAAATGAATTCCTTGGACTGTTGTGTAAGCCAAACATATAAATGAATTCTGAGAGCGGAGTTTAGATTCAGGTCAGGATGATGGATCATTTTATCAGGTTAATGTACATTTATCAGGTATAGCAATAATCTGCAGGTTTTCTGGAATAGAGAGCATCTGTGATGCTCCTAACCTTTTCAAAGGCCAAATATCCCAGCTGGACTGACTTGTACTACTGCACTCACCCTCCGTGAGGACAGTTAAAACAGAATAAATGATTATTTTTCCCCATCTTCCTAAACCTTAGTTCAAAACTTAGGATATTTTATTCATTTGGAGCATCTTTTAGGAATCCATATTCTACACCTGAACCATTCAGTTCACTGTTTTTGTATCCTGCATCAATCACCTTACCAAATTATGTACAAATAGATGTTTAAATGATATAACTTATAAACAAAGTAAAATATAAAGCCATAGAAGTTCTTTAAGTCCTATTTGGGTGGCATTGTATATACATAAAAATTATTAAATCACATTTAAGGCACTAGCCAGTTTGGTTCAATAGATAGAGCATCGGCCTGTAGACTGAAGGGTTCTGGGTTTGATTATGGTCAAGGGCATGTACTTCTGTTGCACGCTTGACCCCGGGCCTGGATGGGGATGTTTCTCTCTCACATAGATATTTCTCTCTCTCCCCATCATTTCCACTTCATCTAAAAATCAATGGAAAAATAGCCTCGGGTGGGATTAACTACAACAGTAAAATCACATTTAAGGCAAATACAGTTTCTTACAGGCAGGCTGAAGTTGTTAAAATTAACTGAAGTTTGCTATCAACTTTTCAGCCACCTGACACTGAGCAGAAAGCTGTTGCTGTCCAGTTTTGTAACATGAAACAGCTGATGATACATGATACCAAGACAATGAATTGAATGGTTTAGATTTAGAACTTTATGTTCATTCACAGTGCTAGCATTTTTCCATTAATACTGCTTTCAAGGTGAAGTAATAGTTTGCTAGAATTTTAATGCTTTTTGTGTAAGCTCTATCATTTGTACTACCTAGAGTATGCTTTTTAATAAAAAGATGCTGCTGCTGCTGCTTAAGGTTGCACTTGAGCAACCTGCTTATTAATAAACTAGCAAGATGTGCTGTATTTTACAGATAAATGGAATTGTACTGTTTGTATTAAATCATTTGATAATGCTTCTAATAAGAAAATGAAACAAACTAGTCTTATTTACATGCCATGCTTTAAGAGCTCAGTATGTGACTGATAACCTCCAATTAAGAGAAATGTTTTTGAGTTAAGGGAAATGTTTATTGCAGGTATTTTGAAAGATCTGAGAAAACTTTTTCTGAAAACATTCTTAATCATCTCCCTCCCATTCCCTATCACTTTGTTACCTTAGGTTTCCCAGGCAGCTGCAGATTTGAAACAATTCTGTCTGCAGAATGCTCAACATGACCCCCTGCTGACTGGAGTATCTTCAAGTACCAATCCCTTCAGACCCCAGAAAGTTTGTTCCTTTTTGTAGTAAAATGAATTTTGAAGGTAAGTTTCCTTACAGTAAAATAAAATGCACGAAGCTGGAATAACCAGTTAAGTCTTTTTGTTTGCTTCTATGCACTTTTGTTTGGCACTTCAAGTTTCCAGTCTTGTTTTGTGAGGAAAGTGAGGGTTGGTGAAATTTACTGATTTAGTTGTCATGAAGACTAATTGTTTCTATTTTACCATAAAGAGGGTTAAATAGATGATTTAATAACCATACAAGAGGATATAGGAGAGTTACTAGAAAATCACAGTGACAAGCCCTGTTACTTTTTATAGCATTTGGCCCAAAGGTGTATTTTGAGGTCCCTAAACACTAGTCTAATTTTTGTGTACGTAGCAAATATTTAGTTTTCAAACTTTATAGAATGTTTATTGGGATGACTTTTGAATTGATTCTGGTGCTTTTACTCTAACAATTCATTATGGGGCAACATAGCAAAGAATTGGGAGACGTGAGTACAAGAGAAAATGAGACAAATGAATAAGCTAACTTCTAAATTTTAATCTGTGCCTTCCAGATCAAATGTCAATGTGTGCAAAACCATGTTAGTCCAAAGAGATGTGACCAAAATATGCTGTGGTACATTTAAGTGTAACCCAAGGGTGCTAATAGTGCTTTAGTCAGGGTGTGTACTCACTAGTATTGACCTATGAGGAGCAACCTTAAATTAATAGTGCTTAAAAAAAAAAAAAAGACTGTATGGCACACACCCTTTACAAACAGTCTAACTCCTCAAAGTCCAGGAAGCTGCTTCCCAAAATACCATGTTACATAGTTGTGCCCTCCCTAATTAAGCTTTGTAGATTTGGGAGTATCCAGGAAGTCTGTATAAGTATAACACATTTCCAGTAAATACAGTGGTTGATTAAGATTTTTGGAAATACCAGGGCCAGGGAGGGAAGGGGGGAGGGTAAGGAGGTTTGGGGAAAGCACCTTTGAGTGACAGGTTTTCCATACTGAAGTAAGCCTTTCCACAGTCTAGCTCCTATTAAGCAGTAGTTCCTTGCTTTTGGCAATATTAATTCTTCATGGCAGTTTTTGCAATTACATATTTTTATGGTTTATTAAAGATCCTTTTTAAACTTCTGTTCCTATTCATTTACAAAATAGCTTATTTTCATTTTATATAAAGTATTGTTAAGAAACCTGGCAGTTAATAGTCTACATTTCACAGGAGTCTACAGATTAAGTGTTTAAATATGGCTGTGATAATCCAGGTTTCAAAGTAAGATAATCATTATTAATCCTGGCAGTATAATGAAACAGCTTTGTGGATATTATGAGCTGAAATACTTTTGGCTAGGAAAAATGTGATGTAAAAACATTTCTTGTCAAATTTGATATACCTATAAATCACTTTGTTAAAATGCAAATTCTAATTTAGTGGGTCTGGAGTGAGGTCCTATAATCTGTGTTTCTTACAAGCTTCTGGGTTATACTACTGTCAGTGGTTTTAAGCCTACAGTGAGTGACATGAGTACAAAGAATTCACAGTTGAAACTTAATAATCATAGCATTTAAAAATATGTTTTTTTAAATCAAAAATCAACAGCATAAGTAATTTATCAACAGCTGGTCTAAGGAATATACAAATAACCATGGTCAGTATACCTAGAAATAATCATTAAGATATTTCCTTTTAAGAAAGAAAAAAATTATTTGTCCCAATACACCATAGGTTGTGGGCTCAATCCCCAGCCAGAGCATATACAAAAATAAAAAATCAATGCATAAATAAGTGGGACAAATTAATGTTTCTCTTCCTCCTTCATTTTCAAAATCAATAAAAAAATAAATAAAATGAGGATCCTGTAGTTTGTTTAAAAACAGGAGTTTTATTTCATTAAATATTTGTAAATGAGATGTTCAGTGATTGTACTGTAACTTAATTATACTTCATTGAATATTAAAGTTTCTAAATTTGAAGCTACACTGAAAGGGAATATGTTGGTTTCTATGTATTTATACTTTACCTCTCTATTTAGGTATATTTCTAGAAATAAAATTATTCAATAAGGAATGACATTTAAATTTTAATAACACTAGTCTTTTTATTAAAATTTGTTATTTCACCTGGAGTTTGATGCTGAGCCTTTTGCCAGCCTATTTGCCATTTTCTATCTTTTTGTAATTTGCACTGATTCAAATGTTGTTAAAACACTTTGTTTTTTTTCACCATTGTTTATGCCTGTTGAACATTTTTGTCATGGAATATATCAAATTTTCAAGTATAAAGATGAACTTGTATCTATCCTGAATTAGTTTACCTTGTTAATTTTTAAAAAAGAAATGATACGCTTTTCCTACGTTTCCACATAGATAACATATTGAAGTTGGTATGCCATGTTTTTATTTTTACTACATATAGTTTTTGGTTTATCTCCATGTAGATTGTTTAGTCATTTAATTGGCTGTCTAGTATTTCATTGTGTATGATCCTTAATTTATCCAGTCCTCATGAGTTGTTTAGGCTATTTTCTGTTCTTTGCCCTTAAAATATCACTATAAACAGTATCCATGTACATGTTTCTCTTTGAATATAGATTTAGTTGGGTAAAGAGAGAAGTGTGGGAGCACCTTCTACCTTAGTAGATATTACCAAACTATTCTCCCCACTACTATTGTTCATTTTAAATGAAGACAGAGTGTATTTTAGCAATGATCTTAGCAAGTTAATCTTTTAAGTCTGATTATAAACAGTAAATGATATATACTTCAGAGTGGTTTTGAAAATTAAGAGTTACATTTTACACCAATCATTCCTATCCTGTTTTTCTCCAGAAACCCTGATGTGTTTTTTTTTTTAATTTAAGTTTAGTTTAAAGTACTTTGTAAACTAACCTTCAGATGAATGCTGTAAAAATAATACAAAATGCAGTGCTATTGTTAATCATTGATTATTCTTTGACATTTTACTCTAACTCACTTTTTTTCTTCTTCCCATTTCAGGTGTTCTAAACCACTTTTCTTGAACCGGTGAATATTCAAAGAGAGATAAATCTGAAGCCTGTACAAAAAGCTTATCCTATAACATGTGCCATACTATACAAACTTCTGCTTTTGTCAGTCCTTAACATCTACCTCTCTGAATTTTCATGAATTTCTATTTCACAAGAATGATTATTTTATATACACTGGCAGCAGCATACAAATAAAATACTTAGTATAAAAAATACTTTTGCCTAATTATTGGTAATACACTATGTAGTAGTTTGTTTTGAACACCTAAATTAAATGGCAATTTTCCCATTGTCATTATGGGTTGTTTTTAGCGTTTGTTCTACCAACTCTTCTCATATAACTTTATGCCATACATTTGCAAAACTGCTAGATAAAAAAGGTAAGGGTTAGAAGAAAGTTGCTACTACTAGTTTCTACTCATGAGTCATTTACAGGGCTAGCTTTGTTTTAATAATAAATACAAACTCCTTTGTGGGCTTACCACTATACCTAAGTTGTTTACTTTATCTCCTACCTCCTAATAATAACAGTAGAGAAAAGACTGGATGTAAAAATTCCATTAGAAGATATAAGAAAAACTTGAGAGCTTCAGAACTTGAGACTATTCCTGGAGTAATACACAGAGTAATGATGTATAATGTAGTAAGAAAAGGGGAACCAAAGATAGAATTCAATAATTTGCATCTTTGCTTTAAGTCCTTGGTAAACCATTTTGCTTAAAAATTTTTATCCTTTGGAGAGGCTTAAGGAAATGTTAAAACATCCCAGACACGTGGTCTCCCAATCATTCTGAAAACCCAGTTAAAAACCAACCAGTGGGCTGGTTACAGTCTATCTACCGAGCATTGTGTTTTCCCTTAGTCCACATGTACCACGAAAGTGTACATGGTAGAGGGGCGGGGAAAGCCTAAGAAGGGGTCCGTGGGGAAAAAAGAGGACATGAAATACTTTCAACAACAAAGATTTAAGAAAAAAATGCATTTGGGAAAGTTAGATTGAGTCTTGATTCCAATTTAAATTACTCAGTTACTAAAAAAAAAAAAAAAAAATTCCAGGAAATTAAATTGCAACGTAAACTCGCACCAAAATGACTTTTATTTGTATTTCCTACAGAAACGGTGAGTAGTAATTCATGGTACTCAGTAATTTGTCCAGAAACGAAAGAAAGTATATGAATTCAGTAAATGCCATTTTGAAGAGTCTTCTGTTACAAATTTAAGATAGGCCTGTTCTGCAAAATTCAATACTGTTCCTTTAGTATTTTATAAATGGAATTTTCTTCTATTTGTATCCATTTCCCGGGGCTGAAAGTAAGGTGGTAAACAAAGTTAGCACACAATCTAAGGATATAAATGCTAAAAATTGTCACTGAGGTATAAGTCCTCAGGTTTAATATAAAAGGTGTTGGAAATTATAGTTCCAATAGATGTGTTAAACATATACAATTTTAAAGTAAAAATCACACTTAAGTGAAATGCTACTTATTAGATAGAAAATAGTTCTCAAGCATGCACCCAAATCTGGATGACACAAGCTTATGAAGAGGTTGCTGGGTCCAATTCAGTAAATCTATGGCCCAACAATTTTTCATCTTAAAAGTTTCTAGGTGATGCTTCTGGTCCTACTTTGAGAACTATTAATATTTAGAATACTTCAAATGAACCAGGATTAATCACCAGAGCCAAATACCACATCAGAGAATGGTTCTTCTAGCTCATGAGGAAAGACATTCAGAAGCATAACTTGAGGTAGAACAACCCAAAGCTTAAAAAGTACACAATTTCTGTCTCATACCATACTTAAAATCTTCAAAATGGCTTTTAAAGAGTAAGCTCATACCTTATGGACCCATTCATATTCACCATATTTAGAATCAAAGGTTCCTTTCTGAAGAGATCTTAATTTCAAGGTAAAACGTGGTCCAAGTTCCTGAATTCCCACTTTCTTTTCACTCTTGAATATGTATCTTCAAAGGTTAAAAAAGAAAAAAAAAAAAAGTTGAGGAAATTAGTCTGCATTAACCCAACTGTTACTTCTTTAACATTTATGATGGTTGAAAATATATTTCTGATCTATAATACCTGTCAAAATACATTAGAAAACAGGTTTATCTTGAAAGGTATTTCATGATTAAAAGTCCAAGGAGTTAAGGTGCCTTCCTCACCTGTGAAATCTGAAGAAGATATAATCCCGTTGATTGTGGAATGTGGCAACCTGCCTTCCAATAAACTGAGGGTTGTGGGGAAATAGAGATGCAAACATTCGTCCAACAGAATGACCCAGCCGTGTTGTAAAATTATTCAGAATTATTTCAGGTACGTGTTCTGTGGGGTCTTTGCCTCTTCTCTAGAAAAATCATAAATTTATTAGCAAAACTATATCATTGCAATTTTAAGTTTTATAATTCCCATGACAAATATGAATATATCTCAATGACAAACACAGATGGCTTACTACATCCATGAAGTAAGATGTATCTAAAAGTATTTTTTAAGCTGTAAAGGCACCAAAAAGGAAGTTCTAGGAAAGTTAACATTTCACAGTAATGAAAGCTATTGCCATAACTTACGATAGTTTCATAAGAAACCTGCCAGTAGATAAAACTGTTGCTTTAATCAGGATACCAAATGCAATTATTAAAATCAAGCAGCTGTTTAAGTTAGTCTGCTTAAAAGCAAAAACTAGGAAGAGACCAAACTTACCTTAATTTCTTTACGCAGACGAACACTGCTCATTTTAAAATGAGCAGTTGGTCCATTTGGCAAGTGACTCAGAATTAATCCATCTGTTCACAAAGCTAAGAACATATTGAACTCGAATCTAAATCTTGAATTGTTTAAAGAATTGATCCTCAAAGGCTCCTAAAATCTGTAGCTAGGTGAATAGGTGGGTGCCCGCATTCCTCTGGGTTAATGAAGATTTTCTTACCAAGCCTCAATCTCAAGACATAAATCAACATAAATCTTTCTGAAAAAATGGATTAACCTATTGTCCTACTTTTTCTCTTTTCACAATATTATAAATACCTCATCAACCCCTTCTACAGGGTGTTTTGAGCATTCAACTAAAGTATGTGAAGCAACTAATGTCCACTACTCTAGCAGGAATGAAAAGACGGGAATGTATTCTAGAGTAACTATAGCACTGTAAATATAAGTTTACCTCCATGCTAGAGGCCTTATAACCCTAAAAATGCACTTTTATATGTTTGTTATATACATTTTGTGTTTGTAAGATTAGAATATGCTGCCAGCTTTGAATTCATCTCACAAAACCAGAGACTCCTAAGTTCTCTTCTTGATAGAAACAAGCTCTTATTCTTGGGATTACTATACCACAAATTAAAGTTATTAATAGCCATTTGCTGATTGTATGCCATGAAAAGAATTAATAGTGCTACAGACTATAAACTACAAATGAAATATAAGATACCTACCTAGCAGGATTAGAAGTCCAAGGGCTTTAAAGGTCCTGGATGCAGCAAATTAAGATTACTACCTATACAATATTCCTGTTATAGCACAAACTGATTTTTTGGAATGCTGAACCTTGAGATGAGAATCAGATTGTTTTAAAATATTTTTACATAATATTAGTTTTACAAAACATACAGTCTTTATAATGGGATCAATACTCCCATTCATCCAGAGTAGAAGTTATGATTATCTTACATCTCCTCCTCTCCCACTAAATCCTACTGTTTACATAAGTTCCTCACTTCTACATCTCTTCCTTATTGTTACTGTCTTAGTTGATGTCTGAGATTTCCCACCTATATTATTAAAACAGTAGCCCGGTTGGTCTGACCTCTCCAATAGTTTAACTACATCTTCTACTACAGACTGTAAATCAAGCCTGGATTTAGGCCTTGGTTATAAAACCAAGTAACAAGCTATGGGGCTTAGCTATGTCACTATTTGCACCAGTTCCTCAGATGCTAAGAGAAAAAAATAAACTAGATACCTTGATTCTTGACAGCTACAGCTAAGTTCTAGCCACTCTCATCAGCCTCATCTACAGAAAAAAAACATCGATCTAACACTCCATGTGGTTCCAAGCTATCTTTCTAACCTGTCTCCTCATGGTGTTTCCTGATAGGCAGCGATACAATCTCTTACACATCATACACATTTTTTCTTTAACTCATGCTATTTCAAATAGCTTCAATAGTTTACTCATCCAATAACACCCAATTCAAATGCCACCTCATTTTACATAATAAAATTAAGATCTAAATCTCAGTTCTCACTGTTACTGTAGCACTTGTCATTTAATTGAGTTATAGTCACATAAATGTCTTCTCATCTAATCCATCAGCTCTTGAAAGATCTGTTTCTGACAGATACTAGTGCCTACCACATAGCAGATTATCAGTAAATGTTTGAATTCTTCTTTTCAAAGATTCACCACAGGTTCAACTTCATGATACACAGTCAAAATTATTTCTGTATCATTTGCACATTGAAAAAAACACAAATCTTATAAGGGGGTTAAGAGATAAGTCATTTCTTGCAAATTAAGTCAGGACTTGAATCCTTTCTAGAACATTCTTACTAAACGTGGTTTATGTCAGAAGCAAACTACAAAATTCAAACTTACTAATTCCTGTACAAAAAGTTTATGTTATTGCTAATATCTAATATCAACCATGCAAAATATAAGCCCTTCCTTAAACAAAGGATACTTGGTGTTTTACGATCTTCATTAATAACGATCAGATCTGTGAAATCTCTTGAGATGCACTGAGGAATAATTCTTTTCAGAGCCAGTCCTCTTCTGTAGTAAACATGTGAGTTTGGTATAACTGTGGAAAGCTGTTCACAGAGTCGTACTGTTCTCTGTAAAACAAAATAACAAAAATCCTCAAAAATGAAAAGAATAAAAATCTTATGTGATATATATTTATCAGGAAAGGCATAATGATTATTATAAGACAATGTTATAATAGAGACTACTGCTTGGATAAGAGTGAAATCTGAACAGTTCCATCCTTTACCAAAGGCTGATCATCCTAAAGCAGTGGTTCTCAATTGGGAGTGATTCTGTTCCACCAGAGAACCTTTGGCAATGTCTAGAAACATTTTTGATGACTGGGGTTGAGGATGGCTGGTACTGGTGGTATCTAGTGGATAGAGACGAAGGATGCAACTAAGCATCCTATAATGAGCAGGACAACCCCCACAACAAAAAATTATACATCCCCAAATGTTAACAACGCTGAGGTTGAAGAACCTTATCCTGAAGAATCAGGCTTAGAAAACTTACATTGTATTAGCAATATTACATTTATTTAGCTTATTCACAGGCATCAGGCAATCTCTAACTCTTCTGAACAGAGTTCCTTTAAATATTCAAAGTAATAAAAGAAAATTAGGAATTCAAGAACTATACTAATTAATGTATTTATTACCCCATGAGGTCTATCTGATGTTGTAATGAGAATCTTCGGAGAAGTTTGTCTGTTGAAATAAGAAGCAAATTCATCTGTAGCTTCATCATAAGCAACCTAAGAACAAAAAACAAGTAAATCTTACATCAAATACTCTACTGGCCCAAATTTTAATAGTTCTAGAAGGATTCTATGACAGTGTCTATCTAGCTGATAGGGTATTTAAAGAAGGCCTAGAAGGGACTTACATTAATGGCAATATGAAGAAGTTGGAGGGGAAAAAAAAGTTGGGGATTTCCTCTTTGTAGAATCCTACATAATAAGGAATATACAAATTTACCCTCATACCCTCACAAGATGGCTGTCTACGACCAGACTAGCAGGGGGGTTAGTGAGGGACAACCAAATGACTGAACAAGCAGGCTGCGTGGGGCGACCAGGCCAGTGGGGGGTCAGTTAGGGGAGATCAGGCTGGCAGGGGGGACAATAGGGAGGGACCAAGCTGGCAGGGGGGACAGTTAGGGGCGATCAGGCCCACACACACAAAGTGAGGGGTGATCCAGCTGGCGGTGGGGAGGCAGTTAGGGTGACCAGGCAGGCAGGTGAGTGTTTAGGACACAGTGATCCAGGATTGTGAGCGAAATATCCTGGATTGGAGAGGGTGTAGGCTGGGCTGAGGGTAGCCTCCCCCCGCCCAATTTGCACGAATTTTGTGTACTGAGCCTCTAATAAAATTATAAAGCTGGAGTAAGTTGTCAAAAAACAATTTCAGGGCACAAACTGAAAC
This sequence comes from Lasiurus cinereus, assembly GCA_011751065.1. Lineage (NCBI taxonomy): Eukaryota > Metazoa > Chordata > Mammalia > Chiroptera > Vespertilionidae > Lasiurus > Lasiurus cinereus. The sequence goes on along the minus strand of JAAGEH010000030.1, from coordinate 48,121,990 downwards.
CTGTTTATCAGTGAAAAATTGCTATAGTGGTAGCCAAGAGTATCAGGAATCTTCCTACAGCTATTCTTTCCCCCATCAACTTGGAAAGTGAAAACAGGAACCTTAGGTTTGATGGTAGGCAAGAACCAGAAATCTTGTATCTAGAGGTGGTGGGCTCAATTTAGGGTATGTCTGTGAAAACCCTAGCTTTGCCAGTCCAAGATTACAAGTCCACCTCAGGAAAAGTGTGGGAATTTAAAGAAACCATACATTTAAAGGAGAGTTCTGGAAGTGAAAGAGCCATAGAGAGACAGACATAATCTCTCCACAGATCTGAGTAAGAATCCAGCATACATGATAAGGCAAAGGAGATTTGAGAACTGGCTGCACCTCTGAAACAATCCTCAACCCAACACTGCTTAGTTCGCAGAAGCTATGTCAGTCTTAGTGGCTCAAGGTGTCTCAGCTTCTCTCCAAATGATTGGCTGACCATCAAGCCACACAAACACAGGGTAATCCTAGAGAGTCAGTTTCAAAATAACAAAAACTGAGTAGAGACATAGTGGAATTGTCAGGTAGACAGATTCCACATTTTAGTTCTAGGCAAATTACTAAAAAAAAAAGAACAACCACCCTTATGAAATAAAATAATCCAAAGTTATTGCAATAAAATGTCCAGTTTTCAACCAAAAGTTAAATATTCAAAGAAACAGGAAAATATGATTTACAATCAGAAAAAAGCAGTGAATAAAAATTCACTCTGAGCCCAATAATGAATTTAACCAACATTTCAAAGCAGCTATAATAAATATATTCACGGAATTAAAGAAAATATGGATTTAATAGCAGATCAATGAACTAAAAAAGATGAATATCCAATCTGAAGAACAGAGATATCAATCTCAGAAAAGGGAACAAAGTGGGAGAAAGTTGGAGGACAATGTTAACCATTTCAACCCTGTTAGAAATAGAGTCCCAGAAAGAGAGGCGTGAAATGGGCAGAAAAAAAAAAAAAGAAGAAATAATGGCTGAAAACTCCCCCAATTGGTGGAAAACTAACTTGGTTCTCCAAGCTCAACAAACTACAAGTAGGATTAAAAGAACAATATCTGAACACATTAGAGTCAAATTGCTAAAAGGCAAATCACAGAAAATTTTTAAATATCAGAAAATAAATCATGTACAGGGGAATTCTATACCCTAAAAAAATGTCTTTAAAAAATGAAGGTAAGCCCAGCTAGCCTGGCTCAATGGTTGAGTGTCCACCTAAAAATCAGGAGGTCATAGTTCCTTCCATTCCTAATCAGTTCCATTCCTAATCAGGGCACATGCCCCGTGTGGGGCATGTAGGAGGCAGCCAATCAACGATTCTCTCCCTCTCACTTCTTCTCTGGGGGTGGGGGGTGTGGGGGGGAATATACATACACACACACACACACACACACACACACACACACACACACATTTTAATGAAGGTAAAATAAGCACATTTTCAGATAAATGAGAATGGAGATAATTTGCTATTAGATTTGCTATAAAAACAAAGATTTAAGATAATCATACAAGATGAAAGATAATGAAACTAGATGGTAACTCAAATCCAGAGGAAGGAAATAAGAAATGGTAAGCATGAAGGTAAACATGTAACAGTGTGTGTGTGTGTGTATGTGTAGACACATTTAATTTCTTTAAAAAAAAAATAGTTCAAAGCAGTAATCACAACACTATACCACAAAAAACAGAAGTAGTATATTTGATGATAACAGTACAAATAACAGTGGAGGAAAGGAAGCTATAAGGGTATAAATCTGATATATTTTGCCATAATTGTGTCAGTATTTAATTGAAATGTAGTGTGATAAATTAAAAGTGCATGTTGTAATTCCTAAAGCAACGATTAAAAAAAGATCAAGAAGAATAAAATAGCACACCAAAAATATCTGTTTATTAAAAAAGGAAGCAGTAAGGAAGAAAAATAAGACATTTGCAAAGAAACAAAACTGTTAATAGATTGAAAGTAAGAAAAAGTTATTTGCAGAAATGATTTCTTTAAACATGAAATGAAAACAATATTCAGACAATTAAACCACTGCTTTAAAAATAATCACTATTAAAAATCAATTGCATTTTTATAAATCAGCAAATAAAATGTCCTTCAGAGATGTGTTTTACAATAAGAAAAAAAAAAACATAATGTAACCAGGAATAGTGTAAAACTTATATAAATTATGGAACTTATTGGAAGGCATTTTCAGTAAAGAAAATCTGATAAAGCTGTATTTATAGAGCCAACCCTTCCCAACTGATCTTATTAGTGCAACTTAAAATTTTATACAGAAGATCAAAATACCAGGACACTTCTGAAGAATGAGATTTGAGGGTAGTGTGTGAAGAAGAGTCTTATAATGAAGCTAAACAATTAAGAAAGTGAAGAACTGATACACAGAGTCAAGATGGTGGGAAGGTAAAGCCCATCCTGACCACTATATAAGAAATTAGAACTCAAACCAATAGAAAAATGGGCAAGAAACATGAACAAATAATTGATTAGAAAGAAAGAAAGAAAAAAAAAGTATGTTCAGCCCAGCCAGTGTGGCTCAATGGTTGAGTGGTGAGCCATGAACCAGGAGGTCACAGTTCCATTACCAGTCAGGGCACATGCCCAGTTGCGGGCTCCATACCCAAGAGGGGCCATGCAGGAGGCAACCGATCAATGATTCTCTCTCATCATTAATGTTTCTATCTCTTCCTCATTGATCTCTCTGAAATCAATAAAAACGTATTAAAAAAAAAGGAAAATATATTCAACCTCATTTTTAACAAGAGAACAGCAAGTTAAAACTACATTGAGATATAATTTCTCACTTATCAGACTGGAAAAAATTATTTGTAGTTACAAAATCTAGATTCAAAGTTTGAAGAGTAACATTTATTTATATAATCTGAAAATATTTACTAATTAATTACAAAGGAAAAAATTGTAGTTATAATGAAGAAATTTGGTAGGCATTTTAATAAAAAGTGATGAAAGTTAACATAACCAGTAATGGGAAAGTCACTAATACACAAGTCCTGATAAGAGGCACTGAAAAGAACATCACATCACATTCGTAGTATTTGTGAGCAAACCTCCAAATCATTTTTATCGACATTCTAGAACACTACCTGATCTGTACTCTTCAAACATGTCAATGTCATTAAAAGCAAAGAATGTCTGAGGAACTGTTCCAAATTAATGGAGGTTAAAGAGTCATTATCCTATCTAATAAAAGAGTAATATGCAAACTGACCATCACTACAACACACAAAATGATCACCCCCATGTGGTCAAAGATGGCTGCCCCCATGTGGACACAAGAGAGCCAGCAGTAGAGGGCAGTTGTGGGTGATCAGACCAGCAAGGGAGGGAAGTTGGAAGGGACCAGGCCTGCAGGGGAGGGCAGCTGGGAGGGACCAGGCCAGTAGGGAAGGACGGTTGGGGGTGACCAGGACAGCAGGGGAGGGCAATTATGGGTGACCAGGCTGGTAGGAAAGGGGAGTTGGGGGCAACCAGACTGGCAAGGGAGGGCAGTTAGGGGTGACTGGGCCAGCAAGGGAGGACAGTTAGGGGCAACCAGGCTGGTAAGGGAGGGCAGTTAGGGGCAATCGAGCTGGCAAGGGAGCGGTTAGGCATTGATCAGGCTGGCAAGCAGAAGCAGTGAGGAGTGATCAGGCAATCAGGCAGGCGAGTGGTTGGGAGCCAGCAGTCCTAGATTGTGAGAGGGATGTCCCAGAATAGAGAGGGTGCAGGCTGGGCTGAAGGACAACCCCCCACCGTGCACAAATTTCATGTATCAGGCTTCTAGTAATAGAATAAAATGCATGAGTTTGGATTTTTCTTTTGCTAAAAATGACATAATTGGGACAACTGGTAACATTTGAATAAGCTATACAAATTAGACAATATTAATTGTCTGATTTTTATAACTCTATGTTGTGCTTATTTAAAAAATACACTTGGTTATTAGGTAAAACATTCTAAAAGTATTTAGGAGCAAAGAGGTTTCATGTCTGCCACTTACTCTCAAGCATTTAAGAAAGAATATAAATGAAAGCCAAGTATGGTACAATTTAACATTTAGGAAATCTAGATGAAGGAAATATACGAACTCCTACTTTTCTTATTAAGTCTCAAATTATGTAACATATATTTCATATATACATAAAACTGCAAACTCTACTTCAGTTAGTCCTAAATCTCCTTTACCCTATTTGCTAACTCTAGTAACCTATCATCTGCTAACATATCACAATTTACTTATTTTATTATGTTCACTGTTTGTCTCTCTTCCTAAAATATAAGCTCTGGGGATGGGCAGAAATTTTATGTGTATATGTATGAGAGTGTTGAATAATCCCAAGTCCCTAAAACAAATCCCAATACATAGTAGGAAATAAATAAAACATTAGGTGGAAGACTGACTGATTGACTGAATGACTATATGAGGAGACATGTAAAAGAACTATGATAAAAAGCATTATTTAAAAACAAACATAACAAAATTTTCATATATATATATGAAAATTCTGTTATATATATATATATTAAAAACCTTGATTCTCTGACTATACAACAAATTTTTTAAAGGAAAAATGTGAAAAGTAGATTTTTTAAAACCAAGAGGTTTTTATAAGGACACAAAAAATACCATAAAATATTGTCCTTAATTATCAAAATGTTTAACAGGTGCTATGAAATTCTACAGTGAGAAATACTTTATATATCAAATGATACATAAAAAAAGTATTATATAGAGATTAAATGACAAAAAGTAAAACATAATAGATTTCTAGATCAATTACTGCCTTTCTATAAAATTACTAGGAAATTTCATATTAAACAATCTATAGCAAATAAGATAATATCCCAAAATTATAACTGAATCAGTCCATTATATGAATTCATCTGTCAGTTTTTTAAATTAAATGTCAACATATGAAAAGATAATTTATCAAGTGTGGCCATCCAAGTTTATTTAAGACTTTTAATATTACCTCTTCATCATTAGGGTCTACTGTGGTTTCATCATATACTCGCTGGTTGTCAATGGTCTTGGGTACAGGCTTTGGTGGAGCCTAAATAAAAGAAAAAAGATGAAGAAGCATTTTTATATAAATAATTTTTAAGTTGAAGAAGCATTTTTATATAAATAATTTTTCATTACAGTTGAGAAGAATAATAGAAATTTATAAACAATCCAAAACACAATCTGTTTCTCATTTCAACCCACTGCTATATCAATCCTAATAACAATATTGAGTAAAAGGCTTTTTAATTATCTGAGCAGAAACATACATGTACAAAAAGAATTTCCAATAAAAAGAATTTCCAATAAAAACCCTCAGAAGTAGCAGGGAGAAAAATAATGGTCAAAATAACTATCCACTAAAAATAAAAGTTATCAAACAAAACGAAAAAAATTACAAAAATACATATACATGTAGCTTTGTCCCAATATTTCAAAAAAGCTATTAAGAAATATATAACAAAAACTACAAATCAAATCTATCTGTTGAACTAGTAATTCTAGAATGGGGATTTATGGTAAGGAATGAAAGGGGGGAGCAATTTACACAAAGAAAGATGTATATCACTTTCGTTAACAGAAATGAGCATCGAATAGATAGGACAAAGTCCAACAACATAAATGGAATACCATTACAATCAGCAATCATGCATACTCAGCTTCGATAAAAAACTGTGTAAATGAAATGGTATGGATCAGGAATACAGAACTGTAAACATACATTAACTGAAATGGATTCAAAGTATATGTACACTAGCAGAGATAGAAGCTTGAGTTGATGATCCATTTAAGGTTTTATTTTTATTATTCTATGAAGCAAATACTAAGTTTTAAATCATCTTGTGAAGGAGGCAGTTCTAAGAAGTTACCTTTCAGTACAAAAAAAACCAGAATGGTGATATTTTCAAATGGTGATCAGCATATTAATTTTCTGTAATTGAATATTGAGAACTAAAAAGATAGAATACTGCTTGATAGAATTTTGCAGGTCAGAAGAGTCTAATATTGGCAATTTCATGTTATTTAATCTAATACTATTAAGAGAATGAATGAAAAAGCAGAATGTTTCAGCCTTTATATTTTTCCTTTCTTCAAAAACACTTATCCTTTCTAATTACCTCATCTTAAGAGATGGGAATGGGGAAGAGTTGTACGTTTTTAAAAATTTGCAAGTATAAAATATAACCTAGAACTATAAATGAAATGAAGCCAAATAAAAATAACTTAGCTGTGCAATAATGTGGAAGTATTTAGTAGTTCTGCATAACAGTCTTTTTAAAAATTTCAATAGAAAGATTTCACTTATGATCAATATCACAAAAAAATAGCCAAATGCTTCTTGATGCATATCTCTGCTCTCTTCTTTGCTACAACCTATCCAGGCATATCATCTTTCTTCCATTCCCCCTTTCTCACTCTTCATAGACTGCTATTATGTGACAGCTCTCATTCTTATTCACCCAGTCCTTTAACAGAAGAGGGTTTGTCTGACAAAGAACCTTTGCTTCAAATCTCAAGATCTCTAGCTCTAAATTAGAGTGCTTCCCCATTCCCAAAGTCAAGGAGATGTGTATGTCTCTACTTCTCAAATATACATAATATTTATGTTAAAATTTTAAAAACATTCAAAACATCACCATTGTGCTTGTTTGGGAACACATACATAGTAATAAAGAAGTGCATGGGAACAGTAAACAGCAATTTCGTTGAGTAGTTACCTCTGGCAAAAAAGCAATCAGAAACAAAAGGGACTTGGAACATTATTTGCTAATGCATTATTTCTTAAGCTGAGTAAAGGGTAAAAAGGAGTTTACTATATTGTTTTTATACATTTGAAATACTTCATAATAAATTTTAAAAGAAAGTCATTCAACATAAATATCAGGAAGCATTCCTTAAGATAGAAAACAGATGGCTACAAATTTTCTTTACCTTGTCACCAAGAGCCTCTCTCTCTTTTTTAATTTTTTTCTTAGCCGCCAACTTTTCCTAAAGGGTTTAAGAAAAAAAGAATGAGATCATTAGTTAGATCACAAACACACTGAAACTACAAATTACTAATGCTAACAATACTTACACTGAGTAATCTTTCTAAATTATTAAAATTAAAATGTTGACAGATTTTCATATCTAAGTTACTGTAAAACAAGTGAGCTGAACAATCAATATTATTTCTGTAACAATAATTTTGCTTCTTAAAAAAACAAAATCTAAGTCAACAAACTTTGAATATTTAAAATTTCACCAACTTTATCTTTTCACATAATTTGTAAAATCTCAAATTACGTGAAAATGCACAATGTATACTTAACAAATATTTGCTGTTTCCCCCCCTAACCCCGCATTTCTAATAAGTTGCATCCTAAAGAAAAACATGGCTATGATGGTTGTTTCTCTAGGAAGGTACTAAAAATAAATGGGAATGGGGATTTGTTTTCAGGTTGCTTCCAATAAAAGCATCATTAGCTATCCATATATTTTATAATCAAAATATGTTTTTAAACTTATGAAGTATTTACAAGTTAAGATTGTTTGTATTGTGAATGTGTATCTTTTGGAGATTTCTGAACAGAATTCTTAATTCACAATAGAAAATATTTTCCCTCACAATTTCAAGCGTACCAACATCAGAATTGTGGGGGTGCCAGAAGAAGAGAGAGAGCAAAATACTGAAAACCTATTTGAAGAAATAATGACTGAAAACTTCCCACATTTGGTGAAAGAAATAGAATTACTATTTCTGTCCAGGAAGCACACAGAACCCCAAACAAAAGGAATCCAAAGAGGACCACACCAAGACACATCATAATTAAAATACCAAGAGCAAAAGACAAAGAGAGAATATTAAAAGCAGCAAGAGAAAAACAGTTAATTACCTGCAAGGGAGCACCATACGTTTGTCAGCTGATTACTCAACAGAAACTATGCAGGCCAGACCGGAGTGGCAAGAAATATTCAACGTGATGAATAGCAAGAACCTACAATCAAGATTACTCTATCCAGCAAAGCTATCATTCAGGATTGAAGGGCAGATAAAGAGCTTCACAGATAAGAAAAAGCTAAAGGAGTTCATCAACACCAAATCAGTATTATATGAAATGCTGAAAGGTATTCTTTAAGAAGAGGAAGAAAAAGTAAAAGATAAAAATTATGAACAACAAATACATACCTATCAACAAGTGAATCTAAAAATTAAGTGAATTAAAAATCTGATGAACAGAATAAACTGGTGAATATAATAGAATCAGGAGCACAGAAAGGGAGTGGACTGATAATTCTCAGGGGGAAAGGGGTGAGGGGGTGAGGGAGAGACTGGACAAAAATCATACACCTATGGATGACAATGCGGAGGAGGTAAGGGTAGAGGGAGCAGTCGAGCCAGATGGAGGGGAAAAAAGAGAAACAAATGTAATAATCTGAACAATAAAGATTTAATTAAAAAAAGAAAAGAAAATATTTTCCCTCTTCCTCCAGCATTTATTAACCCTCAATCTAACAGGTATCAAACGTCTTCTAGAATACCCTTCTCCCACACCACAATGGTTTAGATCAGTGGTTCTCAACCGTCCTAAGGCCGCGACCCTTGCATACAGTTCCTCATGGGGTGGTGACCCCCAACCATGAAATTTTGCTACTGTTATGCATCGTGATGTAAATATCTGCATTTTCCGATGGTCTTAGGCGACCCCTGTGAAAGGGTCCTTCGACCCACAGGTTGAGAACCGCTGGTTTAGATGCTCCTTCTATGTACTCCAATAGCACATTAGCACTTAAGACTTAGTCCAGGGCTTCAAAAAAATCTAGTAAGAAGAGACAGGCACATAAAAAGAATATTATGTGTGTGAACTTTTATGATGTGCAAGAATAAGCAAATGCTTGCTTTCAACTGAAATTTAACCATAAATGAGCCCTGTGACCTTAGGCTTTATTTGCTTATCTCACCACACCTGTTTACCTCACAGAACAGAAGGATAAAGCTGTATGGAGGGAACTGGTGAATATGATGCTAATGGAAATACGCCAGTCAGAGAAAGACAAGTATCAAATGATCTGACTCATATGTGGAATCTAATGAATAAAATGCGCCGATGAACAAAATAGACCCAGAGACAAAGAAGTATGGAACAGGCTGTCGAATCTCAGAGGGAAGCCAGGGGAGGATGGGTGTGTGGGAAAAGATCGAAGAACTTGTATTAGAAACTTTACAGTACTAATTCCAGTAAGAGATGCTGCAGTAATCGGAGAAGCATCATTTTGAATTTATGCATTTGCCTGTATTAGATTTTAGGTTATTAACCAACCGGAGGTGAAGGTGGTCGGGACCAAGCGGAGAGGGAGACTTTTGCCTCCCCGGGCAGGAGGGAGTCATTTTCACTAGTGGGAGAGCAGGGTTTCTTGCTTTCATGCTCAGCCACGAACCCTAAGCAAGGAGATGGTAAAAAAAAAAAAAAAAAAAAAAAAAGGGGGAAACCGGGCCACTCCGGCTAAAAGCAGGTCGAGGGGAACCGGACAGAAACCGCCCCGCCCAACCCTCGGGGTAAATCACCGCTGGGGGTCCCAGGCAGGGGAGACCACGCCAGTGCAGCACGCCCACCCACGCCGCCTCCCGCGCGCAAAGGACACTGCGCCTGCGCCCCGCTGCCTCCGCCCGGCTCCTACCTTCCGCTGCTGCTGTTTCCATCGCGTGAACATTAAGTGTCGCCGCTGTTTGTTCTTAATCTCCGAAATGCTGAAGCCTGGAGGGAAGGCGGACGCTTTCGGGGCTTGGCCCCCGCTTTCCGTCGCCCCATCCGCAACGACTGCAGCCTCCTGAGGTTCTTCGGCAGCGCCCTTGCGCTTCAGGCCTTTCTTTTGGCTGCCGCCCGTCTTCTCCATGATGTTCGCTCCTTGGCGTCTGTACGGAAGCGGAAATAGCTTCCTCCTCCTCCGACTCTCTGAGGCTTTTACTTCCGGGTCGGAACATTCTCACCAATATGGAAGGCCAGGGGAGCTTTAAATTTTTAAAAAGGTGTTGAAATTTAGGTTTGAGAAAAGTTAATGGGGTTGCCAAGCTGTGTGGACAGTGAAATGATGAACTCGAGGAATTCTTTATTGAAAGTTTTCCATGTTCTAACTCTCAAAACATTAAAATCTTTTCAGGAGAGAATTTACACTCTACTAGAGAGATTTAAAATGAGCTTGCAGATGTACAAAGTTGTGAGCTATACAGTAAGTAATACACGGTGTGAAAAAAACAGAACAGGATAAAGAAGATGAAGGGTAGAAGGGCATGTTGCAGCTTTTAAAGAGGAAATCAGTCTCTGGCTGTGAACCTAGCTCAGTTGGTTGGAGCTTGGTCCCCATGTGCTAAGGTTTTGGCTGATCCCCCGGCATGAGCAAAGATTTGAAGGAGATAATGGGGTAAACTATGGAGTTTTCTGGGGGAAGAGCTGCAAAGGAAACACAGTTGCAAGGTGCTTAGTCAGTAGCAAGGCTGGCATGTTTGGAAAGAACCATGGAGGCCAGAAGTCAAATAGGAAAGACGAGTAAGGGGGGGACGGGGTTAAAAGTGATAGATTGTGTAGGGTTTTTTTGATTTTGGTTTTTATTTTATGTGGCATGCAAATCTCTTGGAAGATTTGAGAAAAAGAATAACATGCCCTGACTCAGACTCTCCTTTTGAGAATAGACTTAAGGGAAGAGAAAATGAAAAGAGGGAAGAAATGACAGTGTCTTCTTGATCCCGGGCAGTGCTAATGGAGGTGGTGAGAAGTGGTCAGATTCTTTTGAAAGTTCCTGATAATTGAAGAAGGACATGAAAGAAGGAGAAGAGTCAGGATGATTCTAAGACTTGTGAACTGAGTGACTGAAAGGATGGATTTATATCAGTTAAAATGTGAGAGACTACCAGTGGGGCAAATTTGAAAAGTAAAATAAAGATTTCACTTCTGTAAATGTTAAATTTGAGATACTTAGTCATGTTTGTTGTTTTCAAGTACTCAATTGAAATGTATGATACTGCAGCAATAGAGAGAGGTATGGACTAGAGATCAAAATTTGGTAGTCATCCGCATGTAGGTAGTGTTTCAAACCATTATAGTGAATGTAGCCAGAGAACTGAAAAGAAGAAGAGGATGAGGGATTGAACCCAGGAGGAGTCCCACATGAAGAGTTAGAAAGAAGAGAATCAAATAAAAGAGAAAGACAGTAAAGAGCAGTAGAAGCCAAGTAAAGTGTTTCCCTAATGGTTAAATATTTTTTTATTATTTCTCATTTCAGCTTTATGAAAATATCCTTCAAACAGAGACAAAAAAGATCCTTTTGATTGACTATTAGGAGTTAATTGTCCAGAAATTGCCTTAATTTCAAATTATATGTTTTACTATTGACATTGTTTGATATTCAGGTCACTGCTGGCAGTACTCATAACACCATGCAGAAGGTGGAGGAAGAGGTTTAAGAGAGTGAGGAGTTATGGGTGATGAAAGCTTCTTATTGATGTACATAACCCAGTGCTACTTCTTTTTATTTTATTTTATTTTATTTTTTATTTTATTATTATTTATTTTCATTTAAATAAATCTTTATTGTTTAGATCAGTGGTTCTCAACCTTCCTAATGCCACAACCCTTTAAGACAGCTCCTCATGTGGTGGTGACCCCCAACCATAAAATTATTTTCATTGCTACTTCATAACTGTACTTTTGCTACTGTTATGACCTGTAATGTAAATATCTGATATGCAGGATGTATTTTCGTTGTTACAAATTGTACATAATTAGAGCATAGGGATTAATCACAAAAACAATATGTAATTATATATTGTGAAATATTTATTTCTAATTACAAATAAATGAAATTTTGTCTTGAATTGTGGTGTAGCATGGGTAACAGTCTTAATATGACAACAGTAAACTACATTGCTACATTTTGCTACACCAAGGAGCGGTGTGTTGGTTCCTAAGACCATGGGAAATACGTGTTTTCCAATAGTCTTAGGCGACCCCTGTGAAAGGGTCATTCGACCCCCAAAGGGGTCTCGACCCACAGGTTGAGAATCGCTGGTTTAGATTATTACAATAGTTACTCTCTTTGCCCCATATTTCCCCTCCACCTGCTTGCCAGCCACCCTCTGCCCTTATCCCCCCTTCCCACTGTCCCCAACCACAGGTGTACAATTTTTGTCCAGTCTCTTCCTGCACCCCGCCCACATCTCTTTCCCCCTGAGAACTGTCAGTCCACTCCCTTTTTATGCTCCTGATTCTATTATACTTACTTTTATTCTATTCACCAGATTTTTTTTCACTTGATTTTTAGATTCACTTGTTGATCGATATGTATTTGTTGTTCATAATTTTTATCTTTACTTTTTTCTTCTTCTTCCTCTTCTTAAAAAATACCTTTCAGCATTTCATATAATACTGGTTTGGTGTTGATGAACTCCTTTAGTTTTTTCTTATCTATAAAGCTCTTTATCTGACCTTCAATTGTGAATGATAGCTTTGCTGGATAGAGTAATCTTGGTTGTAGGTTCTTGCTATTCATCATTTCGAATATTTCTTGCCACTCCCATCTGGCCTGCATGGCTTCTGTTGATAAATCAGCTGACGGTCATATGGAGGCTCCCTTGTAAGTAACTAACTGTTTTTCTCTTGCTGCTTTTAATATTCTGTCTTTGTCTTTTGCTCTTGGCATTTTAATTATGATGTGTCTTGGTGTGGTCCTCTTTGGATTCCTTTTGTTTGGGGTTCTGTGCGCTTCCTGGACTGGTAAGACTATTTCTTTCACCAGGTGGAGGAAGTTTTCAGTCATTATTTCTTCAAATAGGTTTTCCATATCTTGCTCTCTTTCTTCTCCTGACACCCCCATAATTCGGATGTTAGTACTCCTGAAGTTGTCCCAGAAACTCCTTACACTATCTTCATATTTTTGGATTCTTTTTTCTTTTTGCTTTTTCAGTTGAGTGTTGTTTTGCTTCTTTGTATTTCAAATCTTTGACTTGATTCTTGCGATCCTCTAATCTGCTGTTGGATCTCTGTATATTATTTTTTATTTTAGTCAGTGTATGCTTACTTTCTAGTTGGTCCTTTTTCATATCCTCGAGGGTTTCACTAAATTTATCAGCCTTTTCTAGAAAATTCTTGAAAAACCTTATAACCGTGGTTTTGAATTATATATCCAGTCGTTCGCTTTCCTCCATTTCTTTCATTTGTGACCTGTTTCTTTGTGTTCGCATTTTGGCTGCTTCCCTGTGTTGATAGAGTGGCTTTTTATGCTAGGTGTCCTATAGGACCCAGTGGCTCAGCCACCCCAGTTACCTGAGGTGGACACTTTTGGTGCACCCCTTTGTGGGCTGTATGCACAGTCTTGTTGTAGTTAAGCCATGATTGTTATTAGTATCACTGGGAGGAATTGACCTCCAGGCCAATTGGCTGTGAGGATCAGCTGTGTGTATGCTGGGAGAACTTATGTGCTGAGACACCCTTATGAGGCAAGACTTGCTTCAGTGGGGTTTTGGTGCTCACTGAGTCTTCCCCCTGTGTGTGTCCCTTATGGATCTAGGAGTTGTAATCTGTATGGTCCTACTCTGACCCCTGGGTACACTGGTTCTTGGATCTCCAAGGAGGTGCTAATTTAGCCTCTGTCTGAGGCCACCAGCAGGAGCTACAGAGAGATCTGCAGATTTCTCTTCTTTATTTGGGTTTTGGAGATGCCGAGATGAGGCCCAGCTGTGAAGCAGTGCATGCTGCTGTGGGGCCTTGGGCCTTCTTTTGGATGTTCTGGGTCTTACTGACTCAGCTGCAGTTTGTTAGTAAGTTTAGATTTCAAAAGACCAGGCCATTCATATGCAAAAGCCTCTGCACATAGCTTGGATGTGGTGGAGTCTCGGGGTAGAGCAAACAGCAATGGCTTCCCATCAGCCCTGCCCTAAGAGGTCTCCTGGTCTCAGGATCCCTTCGGTAATTGCTGGAAGCACCTCTGAGTCCTGCCTGCTGCCAAACAGTCCAGTTTCTCCCCGTTTGAGTCTAGGTCCCGAGAGTCTGGCCTTGAACTGGAGTTCAGAGCAGTCGGGAGCTTGTGTCTTCCTCTTGCTTAAAAAGCCATCTGCATACTCAGTTGCCAGCCCTCTTTGCACGTGTGCCTCTGTACTTCTGCCTTTACTTCCGCAGCTCCTCTGAGTCTCAGTGTGCTTTTCTCTTTCCTTCTAGTTGTAGAATTTCCACTCAGCCAGCCTTCCTGTGCTCTGGATGATGTCCATTTTGTCTCTTAGTTGTAGTTTTGAGGTTGTTGTGTGAGGCGTTGTAGTTTTGAGGTTGTTATATGAGGCGTTGTAGTTTTGAGGTTGTTATATGAGGCAGCAGTTCAGGTGTTTACCTATGCTGCCATCCATCTTGGTTTCTCCTCAAAAGCCTTTTTTTTCTTTTTCTTTTCTTTTTTGTGCCTCAGTGCTATTTCTTAGTCTAGGTTATCTCCCTGTTCTCTTTTATTTGTGGACCCCTGAAGATTGACTTACTTTTCTTATTATTATTACTAGAGGCCTGGTGCATGGATTTGTGCACTGGATGGGTCCCTCGGTGTGACCTGTGGGTATCGGGTCAAAACCGGCAATTTAGCATCACCTGCCACTCCTGCCTGTTGCTCCTGCTCATCTCAGCCCCACTGTGCCTGCCACTGGTGCTCAGGAGGCTCACATCGGTCTGCTGCAGTCTCCATGTGCCTGTCCTAAGGCGATACTTGCATTTCCATGACTGAGACATGGGCACAGGCTCGTGCCCAGTCAGTCCTGATGCCAGTCCCTATCCCAGTTGGGGCTTGATGGGCGGGGGTTGTGCAGGGGAAGTGTCCATGGGAGAGGCTCACTCTGCCACAGAGATGCTCCCACTGTAGGAGCTCACTGACCACAAGGCGGAAACTCCTGCTTTGAGTGTCTGTCCCCTGGTGGTCAGTGCGCATCATAGTGACCAATTGATTGGTCACATAAGCTTTCATATATATAGATTACTTTTTAAATCCTCACCCAAGGATATGTTTTTTATTGAACTTATAAAGAGAGGAATGGAGTGAGAAAGAAACATCCATGTGAGAGAAACATCAACTCCTTGACTCCTGTACTCACCAAACAGGAATCGAACCCATAACCTATGTATGTGCCCTGACCAGGAATCAAGCCCATAACCTTTTGGTGTACAGGAGATGGTCCAGTCAATGGAGCCATCTGGCCAGGATGAGATTGACTTACATTTCTTCCTTTTTAAAAATATACTTTAATTGATTTCAGAGAGGAAGGGGAAGGGGGAGAGAGAAATATTAATAATGAGAGAGAATCATCAATCAGCTGCCTCCTGCACTTCATACCCCACACTAGGGATAGAGCCCGCAACCTGGGCATCTGCTCTTGGCTGGAATCAACCTGGGACCCTTCAGTCTTCAGACGGATGCTTTATCCCTGAGCCCAACCAGCAAGGGCAAGATTGGCTTACTTTTCCAATGCCACCATAGTTAGCAAGAACAACCTTATTTGAGGCTGAATGTATTCTGTGAGTGAGTTTATTGAGGCAATTAAAGTCATTTGTGCAAGATGCAAGCCACAAGCTACTATAAGATGAATCCTAAGACAGCAACTTGAGGATCCAAAATTATATTTAGTGATTCTGATTAAGGTTTTTCTTCTTTTCCTATGCACTGTGGAAAAGAATGTATTCACACTGCCTCTTCTCCTTGAGGCAGTCAGTAAAATTTCATAGCAACTAGATTAAATAGAGATAAAAGGCTTCATATACTTTACTTTTGTATACTCTAATAGGAATTATATGTTCTATAATGTTGGTACTGAGTACCACAAAAATTGAAATAAAGCTGTTTTATTTAAGGGGAACAAGGAAAGTCAGTAGTTTTCCTAGAATCTCCATCACAAGAGCCACGAAAGCCTCTGGGAAGAACTGAAGATGTGTTTATGAGAAAAGCATTAAGAGTAGTGATAAGTGATCTGGTTCCAAAATTTTCCACCATGTTCCAGTAAGCTCCAGGGATGTTTTGCTGATGTAGTTTCCCAATAGTTATTCCTTTTGTATTCTAAAGCCAACAATTCAGGATACAGATTAGTATATTCCAAAACTTGACTGTTTCTATGACAGAGACATGCTAGGAAGTTCAAGTGGTCTCCAAGGATCACTAGATGCTAGGACATCTTGTATTTGCTAAAACCTCAAAAAATGTGTAGAGAGCTACTTGAAGTATGATTTATGGACCAGCAAAAATGACATCATCTGGAAGCTTGATAGAAATTCAGAATCTTGGGGTTCACTGCCAGAAGCTATTTCCAGCAAGTCAGCAGGGCTAAATCATCTGGAATGGCTGAGGGCATTTTCCCAAACCTAAAAATTTGCATAAATGATTGCTTACAGCCAGATAGCTGAGGACATTTCAATCTATCTGTTATTGTCTCCTGTTGGCCAAATACCTGTAACAGCTGAAGGCAGTTTCCCCCAATCTAACAATGCCTACTGTATACCAAATCTTGGTCTTTGATGTGTATATCTACCTTGCCTTAGGACAATTTGTGTTAATAAAGAGTAAGGGGTCTGGAGATTCAGGAGAACTTGGTTCCTTTAGCTAAATTTTCTCTAGCTCCCCAAAATGCCTTCCAAAATTATGTCTCATCTCTGGACTCTTTATTAATTTACAAGCAACTCCTTTTCCAGATTCCTGAATCCTCCAAGATGCCGAGAATCATACACCAGCAGTTCACCACCAGACCAACTGAAAGATCCCCAGGTAATTCATAAACATATTGAAGTTTAAGAAATGCTTCTGAAGAAGATGTGTGCTGCATCCCTTACCCCTCTTAATTTCTATTGATCAATCAGAGAAAAATTTATGGTTGGTTTATAACAACATTTTATTATAGTTAAAAATATTTTATTATTTTAAAAATGAGTGAGAAATATTGTGGAAAATTAATATATCTGTTTTATTTTCTAACTTAGTCCTTGCATATAATTATATTTAATAGATCCCTTATCTGACTAGTAGGCCGCATATCAATCCAAGGACCCATGACTATACTTCATCAAAACTGAATGGCTTTCCTTTCCCTTCAAGTAACTATTAACACAAGTGATTCTCAAACTGTTGTACCAGAACCACATCACCTGGGAACTAGTTGGAAGTGCAGAATCTGAATCAGAGGCTACAGGGATGGGACTCAGAAATCTGTGTTTTTAACAACTCCTTCAGGTGATCCTGATGCATGCCAAATTTGGAGAACACACTGGTCTTGATCCATTATTATCTTCTGATATATACAAACAGACTAAGGTTTTGTTTCTCTACTGTCTATGGCAAGCTTACCTAACTGGAAACCAAATCAGCTTCTTTCCATGTTTTCAGATAGGAAAATCTAGGTGCCCACACTAGGAAGTACCTAAAGAATTATTATATCAAAACTAGAGACCCGGTGCATGAAATTTGTGCACTAGGGGTGGGGGCAGGTTCCTCAGCCCAGCTTGCGCCCTCTTGCAGTCTGGGAACCATTGGGGATTGGGTCTAAGCCGGCAGTCAGACATCCTTCTCGCAATCTGGGTCTCTTGCAATCCAGGACCCCTTGCTCCTTACCGCCCACCTGCAACAGAAGCGGGAGAAGTTCCCACCACCACTGCTGTGCTCACCAGCTGTGGTCCTTGCATATAATTATATTTAATAGATCCCTTATCTGGCTTCTGGCTGAGCAGTGCTCACCCTATGGGAGCCCACTGACCACAAGGGGGCAGCTCCTGCATTGAACGTCTGCCCTTAATGGTCAGTGCACATCATAGTGACTGGACATTCTGTCATTTGGTCAATTTGCATATTAGGGTTTTATTATATAGGATGCTCTCATATATATTAAAAAACCTCTAGCAATGATGGTAGAGCTTGTGTTGATATAATCATTATCTTTAGGTAAATAAAAGAGAGATTAATGGAAGCTTCTGATAAAGATTGCAGAGTAGGTAAAAGCTGTATTTGAGTACTCCCACAACCACTTCAAAATTATAACTAAACTACAGAACAACCATCATTGAGAGCCTCCTTAAGTATAACTGAACAGAAGTCCAATGAACTAAGGATATACAGAAGAAGCCATACAGAGACTTATAAGAGGGAACCTTGGGCTGGTCCCATACCCACGTGTGGTCGTTAAAAATACAGAGGCGTAATTTGGCTGCAGAGGTTTCCCTCTGTGGAGCAAGGGGTCCCAGTCCCATACAAGGGAAGGGAGATTCTCATAACTTCTAACTATAAAAACAAGCAGGGATTGTGGTGAGTGAGATTGAATGCTGCTGGATTTCCACACATTCCTCTTGAATGGCCTATGCATGGACTTACTCAGACTCACTTATGCTGAGCTACTGTGTTAGACAGTAGGTCAAAAGGTGCCAAGGACCCTGGCTGATTTTGCACATGGTTAGAGTGTCATCCTGTGGACCAAAGGATTGTGGGTTTGATTGCTGGTCAGAGGCATGTACTTCAGTTGAGGGCTTGATCCTGAAGGAACCAATCAATGTAACTTTCTCACATCAGTATTTCTCTCTCTCTCTTCTCACTCTCCCTTACACTCTCTTTAAAAATCAATGAAAAAATATTCTTGGGTGAGGATTAAAAAAAAAATGGTACCAAGAACACATAGAGAGAAACTGATTGTCTGGCTTCTTTATATTCCAAATCACTGATTTGATTCTTAGCTTCATCTATTATACTGTTGATTTCCTATAAGTTATTCTTCATTTTAGTAAGTGTATCTTTCATTTCTGATTAGTCCTGTTTTATACTGTTGAGGTTTTCAATAAGTTCATTGAGTATTTTTATCACCAGTGTTTTGAACTCTGCATCTAGTAGATTGCTTGTCTTCATTTTATTTAGTTATTTTTTCTGGAGTTTTGTTCTGTTCTTTCATTTGGAACATGTTTCTTTGTCTCCTCATTTTGGCAGCCTTCCTGTGTTTGTTTCTATGAATAAGGTAGAGCTGCTGTTTCCTGGTCTTTGTAAAGTGGCCTTATGTAGTAGGTGTCCTGTAGGGCCTAGTGGCATAGCTTTCCTGATCACTGAAGCTGGGCACTCAAGGTATAACTCCCCCCTGCCCTCCATATGGGCTGTGTATACCTTCTTGTTATAGTTGAGCCTTGATTGCTTTGACATGTCAGTGAAAGGAAATTACCTCCAGGCCAATCAGCTGCAAGGACTGGCTACAACCACTGACCACTGATATCTGACCATCATGGAGGAACAGCTCTGTATGAATCCACCCCACAGAGAAGGACTTACCTAAGCAGAGCTTTGATGTCTGCTTAGTCTGCCCCTTGAATGTGTCATTTGTGGAGGTGGTTGGATGGTGATGCTTTAGCATGTTCTGATGCTGTCTCCTGGTTGCACTGGCTCTGGGGCTTCCCAGAAGGTGCAGTCCAAGGTCATCTGTCACATGTGTTCTATCTGGGGCCACCTGAAATGAGCTGTAAAGTGATTTGCTCATGGCTGCTTATCGTGCTTGGAAGGTGCCCTGGCAAGGCCATACTGCAAACTAAGATTGGCTGCTGCTGGCTTAGTTTGGGATCACTTAATGAGAGGTACAGGGCATGTTGAGACCAAATGCTGCTTGTTTGATATATTTTAGTAAAGTCTGAAGCATGAGTCAAGCCAGGCCATTCGAATGGAGAAACTACTAGAAATAGCCTTCGGTGGGCTTGAAAGTTGCTGGAAGGACAAATTTCTCCTAGACAGAAGTGCTGGCAGAAGCCATTGTTTCTTTCCTGAACCCTACCTCTGCAGGGTCAGGGAGGCACTGTATCTGAGTCTCCATCAACTTGGCTAACACTGTTAGTCCATCCCTGGCTAATCCCCGTGACCCTACCCAACTCAAGCAGCTTCCAGTGGCTTTTCCATACAAAAGGCTTATCTTGGCTCATGCTACCAAATTTTCTAAAATCTATTAAAGGTTCATAAACTTCAAACAAGAGGCATCTGGCTTTGGGACACCTCATACCTCTTGCTAAGCAGTCCCAACTCCTGGCAGCCTGCCTCAGTTTACAGCATGGCCTCTTCCAGGTACCTCTAAGCCCACCACAAGTACCAACCATCTGCATATCAACTTGTAGCTCATACCAGGTGGCCCTGGGTAGGGTACAGGCAGCAGCTAACCAAGGCCTGCATCTCCTTCAGGAGGCTCTAGTGGCAATGTACCTAGGGGACATCTTCAGACCACAATGAAGTGTCCACCAACCTCTCCCACAAGAGGCACATTCAAGGGGTGGACTTAGCAGGCACCAGAGACATTCTGAAGTAAGTCCTACTACTGTTCCATAGGGTGAGCCCCTGAACAATTGATCCTCTACAATGTTTGAAGCCAGTCCTCTCAGCCAATTGGCCTTGGGGTAACTCTCTCCCCTTGAGGTATGAGAGCAATCAAGGCTCAACAACAATAGGTGGTGTGCACAGCCCACATTGGAGGGGGGCACATCTTGAGTGCTCAGAACACCAACTACATTAGGCCACTCTACCAACCCTGGGAGATATAGCAGCTCTACCTAATACAGATAAAAACAAACACAGGAAGGCTGCCAAAAGAAGAAGAGTGCTGGCCAGTTGATTGTAGCATTATCCCATACACCAAAAGATTGTGGGTTCAATTCCTGGTCAGGCCACATACTTAGATTGCAGGTTTGATCCCTGGTTGGGGTATGTATAGGAGGCAATCTCCCTCCCTCCCTCTCTGAAATCAATAAAAATATATTTCAATATATTAAAATGAACACACAAATAAGTAGATAATAAGTAAATAAACAAATGAATAAATAAAATAAATAAACAAAATGGAAACAAATTCCTAAATACAGAGTTAGGTAGTTACAGATAGGAGGGGATTTGGGAGGAGGGGTAAAAAAGGGGAAGGGATTAAGAAGTATACATTGGCCGAGATTGGTTTGGCTCAGTGGATAGAGCGTCGGCCTGTGGACTGAAAGGTCCCAGGTTCGATTCCAGTTGGTGGCATATGCCTTGCTTGCGGGCACATCTCCAGTAGGGGGCATGCAGGAGGCGGCTGATCGATGTCTCTCTCTCATTGATGTTTCTGACTTTCTATCCCTCTCCCTTCCTTTCTGTGAAAAATCAATAAAAATATATTAAAAAAAAAAAGAAGAAGTATATATTGGTAGTTACAAAATAGTCAGAGGTATGTAAAGTATAGCAAAGGAAATACACTCAACAGTATTGTAATAACTATGCCCTAGCTGGCTCATGAATAGAACATTGGCCTGTGGACTGAAGGGTCCTGGGTTTGATTCTGGTCAAGTGCAGGTACGTTGGTTGCTGGCTCCTTCCTGGTCTGAGACCTGGTTGGGGCAGGAGGCAACCAGTCAATGTATTTCTCTTTGTGTTTCCTTCTCTCTTCCACTCTCCCAAAAAAAATCAATGGAAAATATTCTTGGGTGAGGATTAACAAAAAATAATCTATATATATATATATAAATGCCAAATATGCAAATTGTCCCCTCGGGAGTTTGACCAGGAGACCAGGAGTTCAATCACTCACTATGATGTGTGCTGACCACCAGGGGGCAGTGCGGAATGAAGGAAGGCCCCAATTGGCCCCAGTCACCAACCAGGCCTAGGGACCCTACCTGTGCACAGATTTCATGCACCAGGCCTCTAGTATTGTAATAACTATGGATGGGAAATTTATCAGGGTGATAACTTTCTAAATTGTATAAATATCTAATCACTATGTTGATACTCACAACTAATATAATATTGTATGTAGGTTGTAATTGAAAAATAAAAAAATTATATTAAAAAAACAGGGAAAAGAGAGATTAATGACTGGTTACAAGATCATGTTTACTTTTTGCTAAAAGTTAGTTAATAATCTTACACTCTGGTGTGCTGGGTGGCTCTCGGACACAACCTGCTTTTATTGCTGTGCACATCCCTTTTTGGCAGTTATCTATTTTATTGTCCAGAAATGGTGGATTTTTAAATATAATTACTATAACATTAAAATCTTTTTCTGTTTTAAAAAAAAAAGAATTCCAAAGTAGAGACAATATGATGATTATATCCAGGGTAATATAATTGCATACTTAGACAATCCAAGAGTATAATTAGAAAAATAAAACAAATAAAATAAGTAAGTAAATAAATAAATAAAATCTCTTTCTGCTAAATGCAATGTGGTATATGGACTGCAACCTGGAACAGAAAACAGACATTAGTGGAAAACAAATAAAATCTGGACAGTGTCCAAAATTTAGTTAATAGTAATGTACTAATATTGATTCTTAGTTTTACAAAATGTATTATGGTAATGTAAAATGTTTACATTAACTGAAATTAGATAAGGGTATATAGGAACTCTTTGTATTATTTCTGCAACATTTCTATAAATCTAAAATTATTCCAGAAGAAAAAAGATTTTTAAATTTCTTTTAAAAAAATCTCTCCCTGATCTTCACCTAACAAACTATTTGAATTATTTTTAGGTAAAAGAAATTAAGCTACTAACTGTCACAAAACACATTTTCTAAATATCTAGAACAGGCATTTACTCTCTATTTGTTGAACTTATATGTACAGAATTTTCACTTGAGTACTTTGCACTTGATGATATGTTATTTTAATAATAATCCTCAAATTATTTCATGGATGACTGCTCCCATCCACCCCCACCCTCCTCCAGAGCACTTAATGCAGTGTGCTGCAAAAGTAGGCATTCAGAGCTTGGATTTCTCTGACTAACCGACTGACACAATGTGCTACCTGTAATTATATTTTAAAATTTATTCAAAGCAGTTCTAGGAATTCAAGGGGATAAAGTAAAAAAAAAACAAACCTAAGTATTCAAGTTAGGTTTACATAAATTGTCTAGAATGAACAGACTCCATCAAAACTTGTCAAAATACAGAATTTGTCATTGTAAAGCAGAATATCAAAATTTTTAATCATCCATGTGAAATACACTGAAGGCTGAAGGTGAATAGTTCATGGTGAAGTTAACATTTCTAAAATAAATTTTGGGTTGAACAGAAAGTTAACTTCTTTCATGCATTTTGTTTTATTGCATTTTGTTTTTTAAAGTAGTTAAGGACAGCACGTAATCTTGCTTTGGCTATAGATACATGTTGAGAAATTCTGAAAAAAAAGCCTGTAATAAAAGGAACTATCTCCCTAATCATTTTTGGTAATATTTATATAAACTAAAGCCAAAACTACTTTAGAATACCAAGACTTATGATACATCTAACATTAGAGATTCTCAAAGTGTTTCAAATGTATCATCTGAATCCTTCTAAAATTTTTTATTTATAAAAATAAAATTTATTAAAAATTTTTATAAAAATTATTATAAATATACTAGAGACCCAGTATAGGAATTTGTGCACAGGTGAGATCCCTTTGCCTGGCTAGTTATCAGGGCTGATTGGGGCTTTCTTGCCTAGTCCCAATTGGGACAATGGGGGCTGGTTGGCTGGGGAGAGACCATGGGAGGGCTCCAGGGTGTGTCCAGGCCTCTTGTCCACTCCCAATTGGTGGGACCCCAGCAGCAAACCAACCTACCGGTCACAGCATCTGCCTCTTGGTGGTCGGACACATAGCATATTATGCTTTTATTATATACTAGAGGCCTGGTACATGAAATTCATGCACAGGAGGGGGGTGTCCCTTAGCCCAGCCTGCACCCTCTCCAATCTGGGTTCTCTCTCACAATTCAGGACTGCTGGTTCCCAACTGCTTGCCTGCCTGCCTTCCTGATTGTCCCTAACCATTTCTGCCTGCCAGCCTGATCACCCTCTAACCTACTCCCCTGCCAGTCTGATTGCTGCCTAACTGTTCCCCTGCCAGTCTGTGTGCCCATAACTGCCCTCTTCTGCAGGCCTGGTCACCCCTAACTGCCCTCCATTACAGGCCCAGTCTTCCCACAATAGCTCTCTCCTGTAGGCCTGCATTCCCCTCAACTGCCCTTCCCTGCAGGACTGGTCACCCTCAACTTTCCTCTGCCAGCTTGGTCACCCCTAACTGCCCTCCCCTGCAGGTTTGATCACCTCCAACTGCCCTCCCTTGCAGATATGGTCCCTCCAAACTACCCTCCCCTGCTCGCCTGATTGCCCACAACTGCCCTCCCTTGTAGGCCTGGTCCCTCCCAACTGCCCTCCCCTGCTGGCCATCTTGTGGTAGCCATCTTGTGTCCATATGGGGGCAGGATCTTTGATCACATGGGGGCAGCTATCTTGTGTTTTGAAGTGATGGTCAATCTGCATATTACTCTTTTATTAGATAGGATAGAGGCCTGGTGCATGGGTGGGGGTCAGCTGGTTTGCCCTGAAGCGTGTCCCAGATCAGGGTGGGGTTTCCTTGGGGCATGAGGAAGCCTGGGAGAAGGGCCTGTGGTAGTTTACAGGCCATCCATGCCCCCTGGTGACCTAAGCAGAAGCCCAGGTATCTGGGATTTATTTACCTTCTACAATTGAAACTTTATAGCCTCAAGAAGAGCTAAACCTCCTGCTCACTCTGTGGTGACAGCCATTTCCGTTGGGATTTATTTATCTTCTATAATTGAAACTTTGTAGCCTTAAGCAGAGGCCAACACAGGCCAGGGCTGCAGAAGCTTGGCTTCCTCCATCACTGAGGGCAACCCTAGCTTCCTGCTCTCTCCAGCTCCATGGCTGCTGATATTTTTGGTGGGATTTATTTATCTTCTATAATTGAAACTTTGTAGCTTTGAGTGGAGGCCTGGGCCCACCCAGGTGTGTGGAAAGCTTGGCTTTCTCCATAGTTGGGGAAAACCAAACCTCCCTCCTGCTTGCTCAGTGGCTGCAGCCATTTGGTTGAGTTAATTTGCATACTTGCTCCTGATTGGGTGGTGGGCATGGCTTGTGGACGTGGCTTGTAGCAGAGTGATAGTTAATTTGCATATTACTCTTTTATTAGATAGGAAGATGCAAGGTAGGGGAGGAGAAACCAAGAAGGCAGCATAGGTATAAATCTAAGCTACTGCCTCGCACAACAATTTCAAAACTATACCTAAAGACAAAACAAACATCATCCAGAACCACAGGAAAGCTGGCTAAGTGGAAATTCTACAACTAGAAGGAAAGAGAAAAGCACACTGAGACTCAGAGAATCTGCAGGAGACAGAGGTACTGAGACACATGTGTGTGGATAGGGCAGGAAATTGAATATGCAGCTGGCTTTCTCATGTGTGAGGGAGACAAAAGCTCCCACTGCACTGAACTCCAGTTCCAGTTGAGAATCTGGGGACCAGACTCATTTGGGGAGAAACTAGACTGTCTGGCAGCAGGTGAAACTCGAGGGCAGTTTTCTCTCAGAGGTGCTTGCAGCAATTACCTCAGGAAACTGAGACCCACGGGCCTATTAGGGCAGGGCTGGCAGGAAACCAATGCTGTCTGCTCTTTCCTGAGACTCCACCCATCTAAGCTGAGCACAGAGGCTTTTGCAAGTCTTGTTTCATAGGGTATCTCCAGCACAGAAGTTCTCCCATTGTAGACACAGTTGATCCTCACAGCCAATTGGCCTGGAGGTCAATTCCTCCCAGTGATAATCAATAACAATCATGGCTTAACTACAACAAGACTGTGCACACAGCCCACAAAGGAGTGCACCAAGAGTGTCCAACTCCGGTAACCTTGGAGGCTGAGCCACTGGGCCCTATTGGGCACCTAGTACACAAAGCCACTCTATCAACTCAGGGAAGCATCCAAAATGCAGAGCCAAAGAAACAAGTCATAAATGAAAGAAATGGAGGAAAGCAAATGACAGGATATAGAGGTCAAACCCATGGTTATAAGGTTTTTCAAGAATTTTCTAGAGAAGCCTGATAAATTTAGTGAGACCTTCAAGGATATGAAAAAGGACCAACTAGAAATTAATCACACACTGAAATAAAAGAGATCCAACAGCAGACTAGAGGATTGCAAGAATCAAGAATCAAGTCAAAGATTTGAAATACAAAGAAGCAAAAAAACACTCAATCAGAAAAGGAAAAAGAAAAAGAATCCAAAAATGTGAAGATAGTGTAAGGAGCCTCTGGGACAATTTCAAGCATACTAACATCAGAATTATGGGGGTGCCAGAAGAAGAGAGAGAGCAAGATACTGAAAACCTATTTGAATAAATAATGACCAAAAATTTCCCCCACATTTTGAAAGAAATAGACTGCCAAGTCCAGGAAGCATACAGAACCCCAAACAAAAGGAATCCAAAGAGGACCACACCAAGACACATCATAATTAAAATGCCAAGAGCAAGAGACAAAGACAGAATATTAAAAGTGGCAAGAGAAAAACAGTTAGTTACCTACAAGTGAGCATCCATATAACTGTAGCTGATTTCTCAACAGAAACCATGCAGGTCAGATGGGAGTGGCAAGAAATATTCAAAATGATGAATAGCAAGAACCTACAGCCAAGATTACCTAGCAAAGCTATCATTCAGAATTGAAGGACATATAAAGAGCTTCACAGATAAGAAAAACTAAAGGAGTTCATCACCACCAAACCAGTATATATGAAATGCTGAAAGGTATTCTTTAAGAAGAGGAAGAAGAAGAAAAAGGTAAAGATAAAAATTTTGAACAACAAATACATTATGTATCAACAAGTGAATCTAAAAATCAAGTGAATAGGAGAATCCAAGATGGCGGCATAGGTAAACACCTACACTGCTGCCTCGCACAACAATTTTAAAACTACAACTAAAAGACAGAACGGACATCATCCAGAACCACAGGAAAGCTGGCTGAGTGGAAGTTTTACAGCTAGAGGGAAGGAGAGGGGCTCACGGAGACCCAGAGGAGCTGCAAAAAGCTGAGGTATGGAGACGCGTGTGTGGAGAAAGCGGGTGCCGGAATACCTGGCTGGTTTTCTCTGGCAGGAGGGAAACGGAGCCTCTCAAAGGCATTGAACCCCTTATCTTACGACACTAAACCCCAGATCCAGCCGAAACTCATACGGGAGGAGTTTGGACTGTGAGAAGGGAGAGGTGCACGGAAATTTAGGGGAGTCGCAAAGGATCAGAGGCCTGGTAGTGCGCACGGCACTGTGCAGAGGACAGATTGCTGATTGTGCCGCTGGCTTTCATGAATGGGTCGGAGACAGACCCTCCCAACTGTGCCACTCTGACTCCACTAAGCCCCTGTTTAGGGTCAAACCCTGGGGACCTAGACTCGTGTGGTCCTGGAGCGCAGGGGATCCGGAAAGGTAGCGGTCAAGAGGCACTGCGGGCGTGCGCACAAGGACCGCTCCAGCGATTACCCAGTCATGTGAGACTCAGGGGCTGTAGAGGGTGGGGCTGACTGGAAGGCAAGACGGTCCCTTAAGTCCTGAGACTCCACCCATCCCAAGCTCAACAGAGGCTTCTTCGGTTTTGCAAGTCTGGTATCATAAGGCTGAATTCAACACAGAAATTCTCCTGGCATAGTGAAAATGCTGAGACAAGAGAAGGGATCACAAACAAAAGAAATGGAGGGAAAAAAATGACTGGATATAGAATTCAAAACCACGCTTATAAGGTTTTTCAAGAATATGCTAGAAAAGTTGGATAAAGTTAGTGAGAGCCAAGAGGAGATGAAAAAGGACCAACTAGAGACACTGACTGAAATAAAAAATATTATACAGAGTCCTAACAGCAGACTAGAGGAAGGCAAGAATCAAGTCAAAAATTTGAAATATAAAGAAGCAGAAAACATTCAACTGGAAAAACAAGAAGAGAAAAGAATCCAAAAATGTGAACATAATGTAAGGAGCCTCTGGGACAGCTTCAAGCGTACCAACATCAGAATTGTGAGGGTGCCAGAAGAAGAGAGAGAGCAAGATACTGATAGCCTATTTAAAGAAATAATGACTGAAAACTTCCCACATATGGTAAAAGAAATAAACTTACAAGTCCAGGAAGCACACAGAACCCCATATAAAAGGAATCCAAAGAGGACTACACCAAGACACATCATAATTAAAATACCAAGAGCAAAAGAGAAAGAGAGAATATTAAAAGCAGCAAGAGAAAAACAGTTCATTACCTACAAGGGAGCACCCATACGACTGTCAGCTGATTTCTCAACAGAAATGATGCAGGCCAGACGGGAGTGGCAAGAAATATTCAACGTGATGAATAGCAAGAACCTACAACCAAGAATAATCTATCCAGCAAAGCTATCATTCAGAATTGAAGGGCAGATAAAGAGCTTCACAGAGAAGAAAAAGCTAAAGGAGTTTATCAACTCCAAACCAGTATTATATGAAATGCTGAAAGGTACTCTTTAAGAAGAGGAAGAAGAAAAAGGTAAAAGCCAAAAATTATGAACAACAAATACATATCTATCAATAGAATCAGGAGCACAGAAAGGGGTGGACTGGTAATTCTCAGGGGGAAAGAGGTGAGGGGTCTATAGGGAGAGACTGGACAAAAATCATACACCTATGGAGGAGGTCAATGGGAGGGAGGTAAGGGCAGAGGGAAGGGTGGGAGCTGTGTGGAGGGGTGCTATGGAGGGGAAAAAAGAGTAACAAGTGTAATCTGAATAATAAAGATTTAATAAAAAAATAAAATATAAAATATGCAAAAAAAATCAAGTGAATAAAAAAATCTGATGAACAGAATAAACTGGTGAATAAAATAGAATCAGGGGCATAGAAAGGGAGTAGACTGACTATTCTTAGGGGTGAGGGGTATGGGGGTGAAGGAAGAGATTGAATAAAAATCATACACCTATGGATGAGGACAAGTGGGGGGTGGTGGTAAGGGCATAGGGGATATGAACTGGGTGAATGTGGAGCTATGGAGGAAAAAAGAGAAACAATTGTAAAAATATGAACAACAAAGATTTATTGGAAAAAAAGAGATGCAAGGCAGAAATTATCTCCACTTTTCCAGTGGAAAAATAAAAATTTGAAAAGTTTAAAAACAGTACCCAGATAAACTAAAAATCATAATTCTTAGGCCAAAGATCTTTCAACTAATCATGTGTCATGTACTTAAATTCATATTATTTAGAATAAATTGTTAAGTGAACAACCCCATACATATGCATGTACTCATTTTCTTTTTTTTTAAAATAAATCTTTATTGTTCAGATTATTACAATTGTTCTTTTTCTCCCCCATAACTCCTCTCTACCCAGTTCCCTCCCAAGCCTCTGCCCTTATCTCCCCCACACTGACCTCATCCATAGATGTATGATTTTTGTCCAGTCTTTCTCCACATTCCCCCTCACCTCTTTTTCCCTGAGAATTATCAGTCTACTCCCTTTCTATGCCCCTGATTCTATTATATTCACCAGTTTATTCTGTTCATCAGATTTTCAATTCACTTGATTTTTAGATTCACTTGTTGATAGATATGTATTTGTTGTTCATAATTTTTATCTTTACCTTTTTCTTCTTCTTCTTCTTCTTAAAGAATACCTTGCAGCATTTCATATACTACTGGTTTGGTGCTGATGAACTTTAGTTTTTTCTTATCTGTGAAGCTCTTTATCTGCCCTTCAATTATGAATGATAGCTTTGCTGGTAGTTATCTTGGATGTAGGTTCTTGCTATTCATCATTTTGAATATTTCTTGCCACTCCCATCTGGCCTGCATGGTTTCTGTTGAGAAATCAGCTGACAGTCATATGGATGCTTCCTTGTAGGTAACTAACTGTTTTTCTCTTGCTGTTTTTAATATTCTGTCTTTGTCTTTTGCTCTTGGTATTTTAATTATGATGTGTCTTGGTGTAGTCCTCTTTGGATTTCTTTTATATGGGGTTCTGTGTGCTTCCTGGACTTGTAAGTCTATTTCTTTTACCAGGTGGGGAAGTTTTAGGTGATTATTTCTTCAAGTAGGTTTTCAGTATCTTGCTCTCTCCCTTCTTCTGGCACCCCCATAATTCTGATGTTGGTATGCTTGAAATTGTCCCAGAGGCTCTTTACACTATCTTCACATTTTTGGATTATTTTTTCTTTGCTTTTCCAGTGGAGAGTTTTTTGCTTCTTTGTATTTCAATTCTTGCTTCTTGTGTTCCTCTAGTCTGCTGTATAATATTTTTTATTTCAGTCAGTGTATGTTTAATTTATAGTTAGTCCTTTTTCATCTCCTCTTGGGTCTCTCTAAATTTATCCACTTTTTCTAGGAAATTCTTAAAAAGCCTTATAACCGTAGTTTTGAATTCTATATCCAGTCATTTGTTTTCCTCCATTTCTTTCGTTGTGATCTGTTCTTTTGTCTCCACATATTTTTCTGCTTCCCTGAGTTGGTAGAGTAGCTTTGTGTGCTAGATATTCTGTGTGTCCCAGAAGCTCTGCCTCCCCAGTTACCTGAGGTGGACACTCTTGGTTCACCCCTTTGTGAACTGTGTGTATAGTCTTGTAGTTAATTCTTGATTGTTGGTATCACTGGGGGGAATTGACCTCCAAGCCAATTGGTTGTGAGGATCAGCTGTGTCTGCACATGTGCTCTTGCCTCCAGACTTCTGCCTTTCACGCACACGAGCTCCCGGACCTCTGCCTTTCTGGTTCCCATGAGTTTCCGTACACTCTAGTGACCTGTATGAATCTCATCCAAAACTGGGTTTCAGTGCAGTTGGACCTGTATTTCAGTGGTGTTGTGAGGTTCTGTTTTCCTTCTGCTAGAGAAAGCCAGTGGTACAATCAGCAGTCAGCACTCTGAGTGTGCACTTTCGCATGCCCCCAGATCTTTGTCTTTTTTGGCTCCCCTAAGTTTCTGTGCACGCCTTCCTTTTCACAACAGTCTAGACTCCCCCATATGAGTCTCGCCTGGAGCTGGGGTTCAGTGTAGTTGGGATTTTCCGTCTCCCTCTCGCTAGAGGAAGCCCGCCAGACCCTCCTCTGCTCATTCTCTCCACAAGTGTTTCTCCATACCTCAGCTTTTTATAGCTTCTCTGGGTCTCCGTGAGCCCCTCTCTTTACTTCTTATTTGTAGAATTGTCACTCAGCCAGCTTTCCTGTTGTTCTGGATGGTGTCTGTTCTGTCTTTTAGTTGTAGTTTTAAAATTGTTGTGCGAGGCAGCAGCTTAAGTGTTCTCCTATGCCGCCATCTTGGTTTCTCCACATTTTATTTTCTTGATTCTGCAATGAATGTTCAGCAACAAAGCACTTGATGAAGCACAATATGGATTCCTTAAAAGAGGCAGGTGCATGAAGTTTGGAGCAGTAAATGTAAGAGCAATATTTGTTTTCCATTTAACTATTTGAACCCGCATTTTCCATTGCAGATATCTTAGAGGTTGATACAATTTTGACAAAATAAGTTTAAGTAAAAAATATGTATATTTGATATATTGTTTTCCATATCTATAATTTAACTATGCAGATTTAACTCAAAGGCTCACAGTCATAGAAAGTAGGAAAGAATTATCTTTATGATATCCTAAAGTGAGGTACTAAGTTGAAAATTATTTGGTTGACAGAATTATGGAATTGTTGGTCGTAGGCCAGGGAGAATTTTCATTTTTCTTCCAGGTTTCTCTCTCAGTAATAAAATAGTTTTCAAATATGGATTAGATTTCACACTGAAACCATTCATAGAGTGGTTTCATATTGAGCTACCATTTGAATTACTAGGACACTGTGCCTCTAGCCTTATGCAAAATGGAGATGTACCTGATATTCTTTACTTAGCTGATAAAAGATACCATCTATTTAATATTTTATCTAAAATTAGCATAAACATTTTAGCATTTGTTGAGAAACTAACATCTAGGATAGGGTAGTCAGAGTTTGATATTCTATCTAAGGAAACACAGTGTGTTCTCTACAATGGAACATTGTATTATCATATCACACATGTAAATAAGATTCATGGTACTGATCCATAGGCATCTTCATTAAAAATGGAAGTCTCCCTAAACTTGGAAATGTACTTAATGTATATAGCACATTTAATCCATATAAACTATTAAGTAAGATGATTCCTTATTCATTTATTCTAGAATTATTTCTGAATCCTCACAATCAAGCATGACACTTTGAGGAAACCAAAGAATAAACACAACATAAGGCCCCTTTCTGCAAGGATTTTAAAATATAATGAAGAATCAGAACATACAACATAAAAATTTTATACCTCAATTCAGGCATTAAATAGCACTGGAAAAGAACTGTAGAAGTTAGAAGATTATATCTTTCAACTAGAGGCCCAGTGCACAAAATTTGTGCACCTGGTGGTGGTGGTGGAGTGTTCTTCAGCCCCGCCTGTGCCCTCTCACAGTCTGGGAGCCGATGGGGGATGTTCATCTGACAACTTAGGCCCATTCCCCAGCTGTCAGTCAGACATCCTAAGCACTGCTGTGTAGGTGGGACAGGCTCCTACCAACACTGCTGCTCTCGCCATCGCCAGAGGAGCCCAGATTCTGGCTGAGCAGCACTCTGCTTGTGGGAGTGCACTGACCACCAGGAGGCAGCTCCTGTGTTGAGTCTATGCCCCCTGGTGGTCAGTGTGTGTCATAGCGACCAGTCATTCCACTGAAACTGGCTTTCTAACATCCTCCAAGGGGTCACAGATTGCCAGAGGGTGCAGGTCAGGCTGAGGGACCCTATTGGTAGACAATCAGAGTTAGGGAGGGACGTGGGCTCTGATCACCAGGGGGCAGATGATCTAACCTGTAGATTAGCTTGCTGCTGGAGTCTGGACGATTGGGACTGAGAGGGGCCAGACATACCCTGGAGCCTTCCCATGGAAGGCCAGCATGCCCAAAGGAGGAGAGGACCCACTTGTATGTAGCAGGGAGGCTGGTGAGATATGCCAGTGAAAACATAGGTTTGTCAGGCCCATTTGTATTACTACTCTGCAGTGGCCACCTACCAGGGCTGTCACTTCATAGGCATGTCTGGCATGCCCGAATGTGAGGTGCTTCTGGCCCAATGTGTAGTTTATTTTGCCAGAACACCAAAGTCTTTTGAGGTGTACAGCGCCTGCAACAATGTCAAAGCCTGCCTGCAGAACCTCCAGGGGCCTCTGTCCCCGTCCTGCTGTACCAGAGGAACCCGCCAACTCAGTTCATGAAGGACCTGTGCTATGGCAAGGGCTGCAAATACAACCCCATGTATAGCAAGCCTGTGGACCAGGAACACCTGCCCAAAGAAATGAGAGAGGAGTGGATTTCTTCAAGCAGAGGTGATGCTGACTCTTTGAGGCTCTGACAGCAGAAGGATGTTACTTTCTTTTCTTTTTTCTTCTTCTTCTTTTTAATAGGAATGGTCAGAAAGAGTAAATGGATTGTGAAGTTGGTTTCCTGGTAAAAGGTAAAACAGCCCAACCTCTTGTGCCAGAAATTTGAGAGTTTCTTAAGTGGAGGCACAGCCACTTCAGCTTAGTCTGTAATGTTGAACTGTGTTCATTTGCACTCTTCAATGGTTATGCGTATAGAAGTGTCTGGCAGCTTGTGCAATGAATTAATCTTATAAGGAATTATTTATTTTGTCATAGTATTTAAATCATAATGTCATTTCAGAATTCAGTTCTGTAGACTTTTTTTTCCCTTTAAAATGTATATTCTGGGTAGTTTTAATTGGTAAAAATATGTAATTGTGATTTAATACTGCATAGTGTTCTGGGGTATTTTTTTTTTTTATGCAAAGGTCTTATGAGCCAATAAAACTATTTCAAAGTAAAAAACACACAAAACTTTACTGGGGAGGCCAGCAGGGCTCCCATGTGTTCAGAGGCAGCCTGTTTATGCTGGGACCCAGGTATGCGGCTATACACATGCGGTGAGCATGTGCTGGGAGCGTGGCACAGGCATTATATGGACATTTGTGTGTGAAACGGTGTGCACACACCTTTGTGTGCATAAATACATCTGTTTCTCAGAAGCATACTTAGAAAGATGCTTTATCTATAATAGGCAGTTTTCAAAATGTAATCCAGAGCAAGGGATCTGTATTAAAAACATGTACATAAGAAAAGGTTTTTGATACTAAACACAAAGCTGTAATTGAAGTGTTTATGTACAAATGTACTGTGAATCAAACATATGGTGATATTTATCATCTGGTGGGTATGTTTGAAAGGTTTGGTCAATCAGTTCTCATTTCATAAAAATAAAATAATGTAACTAAGTGATTACTAAATATATACTTCTTTTTATTTATTTATTTTCTTTTTAATTAAATCTTTATTATTCAGATTATTACATTTGTCTCTCTTTTTTCCCCTCCATAGCACCCCTCCACCCGGCTCCCACCTTTCCCTCTACCCTTACCTTCCTCCCGTTGACTTCATCCATAGGTGTATGATTTTTGTCCAGTCTCTCCCTGTACACCCCTCCCCCCTTTCCTCCTGAGAATTATCAGTCCACTCCCTTTCTGTGCTCCTGATTCTATTATATTCACCAGTTTATTCTGTTGATCAAATTTTTAATTCATTTAATTTTTAGGTTCACTTGTTGATAGATATGTATTTGTTGTTCATAATTTTTTTGTCTTTTACCTTTTTCTTCTTCCTCTTCTAAAAGAGTACCTTTCAGCATTTCATATAATACTGGTTTGGAGTTGATGAACTCCTTTAGCTTTTTCTTCTCTGTGAAGCTCTTTATCTGCCCTTCAATTCTGAATGATAGCTTTGCTGGATAGATTATTCTTGGTTGTAGGTTCTTGCTATTCATCACATTGAATATTTTTTTGCCGCTCCCATCTGGCCTGCATAGTTTCTGTTGAGAAATCAGCTGATAGTCGTATGGGTGCTCCCTTGTAGGTAATTAATTGTTTTTCTCTTGCTGCTTTTAATATTCTCTCTTTGTCTTTTGCTCTTGGTATTTTAATTATGATGTGTCTTGGTGTAGTCCTCTTTGGATTTCTTTTATATGGGGTTCTGTGTGCTTCCTGGACTTGTAAGTCTATTTCTTTTACCAGATGTGGGAAGTTTTCAGTCATTATTTCTTTAAGTAGGTTTTCAGTATCTTGCTCTCTCTCTTCTTCTGGCACCCCCACAATTCAGCTGGAGGCTGTCCCAGAGGCTCCTTACATTATCTTCACATTTTTGGATTCTTTTCTCTTCTTGCTTTTCCAGTTGAGTGTTTTCTGATTCTTTATATTTCAAATTTTTGACTTTTGACTTGATTCTTGCTTTCTGCTAGTCTGCTTTTAGGTCTCTGTATAATATTTTTTATTTCAGTCAGTGTATGTTTAATTTCTGTTTGGTCCTTTATCATTTCTAGTTGGTCCTTTTCCATCTCTAGTTGGATCTTTTGCATCTCTAGTTGGACCTTTTTCATCTCCTCCTGGCTCTCGCTAACTTTAACCAATTTTTCTAGGATATTCTTGAAAAACCTTATAAGCGTGGTTTTGAACTCTATATCCTGTCGTTTGTTTTCCTCCATTTCTTTTATTTGTGATTCCTTCCCTTGTCTCAGCATTTTCACTATGCTGAGAGAACTTCTGTGTTGGATTCAGCCTTATGATACCAGACTTGAAAAACTGCAAAAGCCTCTCTGTTGAGCTTGGGATGGGTGTAGTCTCAGGGCTTAAGGGACCGCCTTGCCTTCCAGTCGGCCCTGCCCTCCATGGCCCCTGAGTCTCACGTGACTGGGTAATTGCTGGAGCGATCCCTGTGCGCGCACGCGCTCTCTTGCAGTGCCTCTGGACTGCTTCCCCTCTGGCTCCCTTGTTCTCTGGGACCACACGAGTCTGGGTCCCCAGGGTTTTTCCCCAAACTGGGGTTTAGTGGATTTAGAAGTGGCACAGTTGGGAGGGTCTGTCTCCCGCCCTTTCGCGAAAGCCAGCGGCACAATCAGCAGTCCGTCCTCTGTGCACAGTGCCATGCACGCCACCAGACTTCTGATATTTTGCAACTCCCCTAAATTTCCGTGCACTTCTCCCCCTTCACAGTTCAAACTCACCCCATATGAGTTTCGGCTGGATCTGGGGTTTAGTGTAATAGAATAAGGAGTTCAATGCTTTTGAGAGTCTCCGTCGCCCTCCTGCCAGAGAAAGCCAGCCTGGTTCGCCGTCACCCACTCTTTCTGTGCGCGTCTCCGTAACTCAGCTTTTTACAGCTCCTCTGGGTCTCTGTGAGCAACTCTCTTTCCTTCTAGTTGTAGAATTTCCACTCCACCAGCTTTCCTGTGGTTCTGGATGATGTCCATTCTGTCTTTTAGTTGTAGTTTTGAAATTGTTGTGTGAGGCAGCAGTGTAGGTGTTTACCTATGCCGCCATCTTGGATTCTCTCCTAAATATATACTTCTGAGACGAAGTAGTTTGCCCACTTTGTCTACTTTTTGCACATGTGTAGCACATCAAGGTTATTTATAAAGTATAACTTGGATGATGTGACAATATGGTTGAAGAAGGAGGTATGGCCAGTTGTTTTTAAAAATTAGGTACCTCACAGTTTTTAAGACAAATGTATTAACCTAAATCTTCAGAAGCCAGGATCAGGGGTCTTTTAAGACCTTTGTATAGCACTTAGACATAAAAAAACAGCTACCTTTTTAGGATATGGCCTAAAAAAATCTGTCATTTTCAGTTACTACTTTCTTCAAAGTAAAATAACATTTTTGCAGCCTTTTTATGTGAGGGTTTTTTTTTTCATACTTTCATTACAATATTCAAAATAGATGTTGTCATTATTTTAAAGCAATAGTTTTTTTCCTTTCAATATCAGAGATTTAAATATTCACACACATCCCAAAAATATTTATTTGAAGTAACTTATGCATCTGGACTCTGGGTGGCCTAATTCAAAATTATACACTTAGCTGAAGTAGCTGTGCCTCCACTTAAGAAACTCTCTGGGTGCTGACAGGGAAGGACAGTTGGGGGTGATCAGGCCAGTAGGGGAGCAGTTAGGTGTGAATCAGGCCAGTAGGGGAGTGGGTAAGAGGTAGTCAATCAGTTTGGCAGGTAGAAGCGGTTAGGGGCAATCAGGCAGGCAGGCAGGCGAGTGGTTAGGAGCCAATGATCCCAGTCGGACATCCCCCAAGGGATTCCAGATTGGAGAGGGTGAAGGCTGGGCTGAGGGACACCCTTGCTGCCCCTGTGCATGAATTTCATGCACCAAGCCACTAGTATAGGATAAGTACTGTGTTATTAAATAAAAAGGGAGCCCTGGTTTTTGAACTAATGTATTACAATTGTTAGGATCATAGGTTTCATTTTTTAAATCTTTATAGTATATAGTATAACATATAATATAGTATATTTTCTATGTTCATTATACTGTATTTGGATCTCTATGACTTATTTACTCCTCATTGCAAGTTTATTCTCTTAAACATCATCATTCTTTAAAAAATATATATATTTTATTGATTTTTTACAGAGAGGAAGGGAGAGGGATAGAGAGTTAGAAACATCGATTAGAGAGAGACATCAATCAGCTGCCTCCTGCACAACCCTCACTGGGGATGCGCCCGCAACCAAGATACATGTCCTTGACCGGAATCAAACCTGGGACCCTTCAGTCTGCAGGCCGACATTCCATCCACTGAGCCAAATCAATTTTCAGCAAACACCATCATTCTTATCTCCTTCCCCCAACCTAGTGGTCGGCAAATCATATACTACCCTTTACCTCTTTGCACACAATATGCCACAATTGTCCAATCCTCACAGCTTCCAACTACACAGTAGTTTAGGATATGGTCTAAAAAAATCTGTCATTTTCAGTTACTACTTTCTTCAAAGTAAAATAACATTTTTGAAGCCTTTTTATGTGAGGGTTTTTTTTAGTCTAGTCCAGTGGTTAGCAAACTCATTAGTCAACAGAGCTGCAAACCGTGTGGCTCGCGAGCCACAGTTTGCCGACCACTGCCCCAACCCAATGAGTAGTAAGTAAGCCAAGCAATGTACTAGATACAGAGTTCAAAACACTGGAGATAAGGATGCTCAATGAACTTAATAAGGACCTCAACAGCATTAAAAATGACCCATCAGAAATGAAGGATATACTAACTAAAATGAATAATTTACAAGGAATCAACAGAAGAGTAGATGAAACTGAGAATCTAAGGAAGCAAAAAACACCTGGTGAGAACAGGGAAAAAAAAAAGAGAATCCAAAACTATGAAGGTAGTTTAAGGAGCCTCTGGGACAACTTCAAGCAGACCAATATTCACATCAGGGGATGCCAAAATAGAAGAGGGATAGCAAGAAATTGAAAAGCTATGTGAAAAAATAATGACAGAAAACTTTCCTAATCTGGTGAAAGAAATAGGGAAAGAAGTCCAAAAAGTACCAAAACTAGATGAACCCAAAGAGGTCCACACCAAGGCACATCATAATGAAAATGCAAGAGGCTAAAAACAAAAAGATAATCTTGCAAAAGAAAAGCAGTTATCTACAAGGGAGCTTTCATAAGACTGTCAGCTGATTCCTCAATAGAAACTTTGCAAGATAAAAGGCATTGGCACAAAATATTCAAAGTGATAAAAAGCATGGGCCTACAACCAAGATTACTGTACCCAGCAAAATTGTCATTTAAAATGGAAGGATAGACAAAGAACTTCCCAGACAAGAAAAAGCTAAAAGAGTTCATCACCACCAGTGTTAAACCAGTAATGTTAAAATGCCTTCTTTAAGTAGAAGAGGGAAAATAAGATAAAAAAATATGAACAGTAAAATGTCAATAAACACATATCTATCAACAATTTAATCTAAAAAGTGAGATAGATAAACAAGCAGAACAAAAACAGACTCATAAATATAGAGAACATTTTGATGGTTGCCAAATGGGAGGGGTGTTGGGAAGATGGGTGAAAAAGATGAAGGGGTTAAGAAGTTCAAATTGGTTGTTACAGAATAGTCATGGGGATGTAAAGTGTAGTACAGGGAATATAGTCAATATTCTCATAACTGCATGGTGTCAGATGGGTGAAGATATGTGTTTGTCCTGTTTGTTCTATTAATTTATCGGTTCCTTAAAGGTCCCTCTATTGAAGTGGTTTTGAATTATTTCTTAAGTCCTGATAATTACATCATCAAAGAACCTGAATCCTGAAAATAAATAAGCGCAGGCAATATTCTTAGGATCTATTCTATAAAATGATCCACTCTATAAAACCAAGTGGTTCATCAAGAATATGATAATATTTTGGAGTATAAACTTTACCACTACAGATCTGAAGTGAAGAAATAAAAATCAGCAAATACCGTTAGCAGAAAATGGTATACTATGCTTGCATGGAGATGAAGTAAGATTGAATATTCGGAAATTCTAATGAAAACCTTATGTCCTACCAAGACCACTTTTCCCTCCCCAGTGATGATCTGCCCTTAGTAGAGTATTACTGCTTTAGTAAAGATTCCGAATAACTACCTACTACTATGGCATTTATATATGACTAGAGGCCCGGTGCATGAAATTTATGCACAGGGACTGGGGAGGGGTGGGAGAGGGAGGGTGTCCTCAGCCCAGCCTTCACCCTTTCCAATCTGGGACCCCTCAAGGGATGTCCGACTGCCTGTTTAGGTCCTATTCCACCAGGACTGGGCCCAAATGAGCAGTCAGACATCCCTCTCACAATCCAGGACTGCTGGTTCCCAACTGCTCACCTGCCTGCCTTCCTGATTGCCCCTAACTGCTTCTGCCTGCCAACCTGATCACCTTCACTCCTCTGCCAGCTTGATTGATGCCTAACTACTTCCTTGCCAGCATGTTTTCCCCTAACTGCCATGCCCTTCAGGCCTGATCACCCCTAAATGTCCTCTCCTGCAGGCCTGGTCCCCCCAACTGCTCTCTCGTGCATGCCTGGGTCCCTCTCAACTACTCTCCCCTGCTGGCCATCTTGTCCTGGCCATCTTGTATCCACATGGGGGCAGCCATCTTGTGTGTTGGAGTGATGGTCAATCTGCATATTACTCTTTTATTAAATAGGATAGAGGCCTGGTGAATGGGTGAGGGCCAGCTGGTTTGCCCTGAAGGATGTGCTGAATCAGCGTGGGGTTCCCTTAGGGTATGGGGCGGCCTGGGCGAGGGCCTGTGGTGGTTTGCAGGCCAGCCATGCCCCTTGGCGACCCAAGTGGAGGCCCTGGTATCTGGGATTTATTTATCTTCTGCAATTGAAACTTTGTAGCTGGAGCAGAGCCAACCCTCCTGCTTGCTCTGTGGCAGCAACCATTTCTGTTGGGATTTATTTATCTTCTATAATTGAAACTTTGTAGCCTTAAGCAGAGGCCAAGACAGACTAGGGCTATAGAAGCTTGGCTTCCTCCATCGCTGGGGAAACCCTAGCCTCCTGCTCTCTCCAGCTCTGTGTCTGCTGCCATTTCTGTTGAGATTTATTTATCTTCTATAATTGAAACTTTGTAGCCTTGAGCGGAGGCCTGGGCCCACCAGGGTGTGTGGAAAGCTTGGCTTCCTCCATAGTTGGGGAAACCCAAGTCTCCCTCCCACTCACTCAGTGGCTGCAGCCATCTTGGTTGGGGTTAATTTGCATACTCACTTCTGATTGGCTGGTGGGTGTGGCTTGTGGACCTCAACAGCATAGGATTGCATGGGATTATCAGGACATAAACTGCAGGGAAAACAAGGAATTGAAGATTAAGCTGGAGGGATAGGTAAGGATAAGAATATGAAGGAATTTAGAGTTTTATGGACAGAATAGGGAGTCAGTGAATAGTTGTAAGCAGGGGAATTCCACAATAAATTTAATTGAACTCCAACTTCTTCCAATTGATTTTCATGAATGGATAATATATTAAAAAATAAGCATATGAGATTTTTTGTTTAACTCAAGTGGCCATCTGTAGTGAGCATATATTGTTTACGTCTGCCCAGCATCCATTCTTTCTTTAATTTTTTTGTAATTGCACTTTGATTTTCTTTTTGGGGGAGGAGGCTTAATTCTCCCACAATGTCTGCAATCTCCTACAACTATCAAATAAGTTACCAATGCAGCAGCTTTTTACCCTCTGAGTCTTGATGCTGCATTAGTATGCTGGCAAAAAGTGGGCTCAGGTTTGCTTTGCTCTCAGAACCTGCCATCCTTCCTCTCACTTCTCTCTTCTCCCCTCAGCCACTAACCTGGAACAGAGAGAATCTCAACTTATGAAAGAAAGTCTTTTTCCCTTTATATTTCTGACCAAAACTTTTCCTATGTTTAGCATCAAAGCTTTCACACCTTTCACAAAACCACTATGTTCTCCTAAGGTCCAGGAAGAGTCATAAGGGATGTATAGGCCTCTTCTGCTTTCCACCTTGCCCCAAAGCTACTCCAAGACAATAAACACATAATTTGCTAAGTGCTTGAATTGGGAAGCAGGTTGGAGGCAAAAGAAAACTGAAAAAACACAAAAGAGGAAGATAAAAGAAGTTAGTACTTCAAAATATTTCAGTAGTTTAAAAATAAAATACTTTTCAAGATATTTTTATTATTATTTATTGTATTGTTATTTATATATTTTGTGTTATTTTATATT
This sequence comes from Lasiurus cinereus, assembly GCA_011751065.1. Classification (NCBI taxonomy): domain Eukaryota; kingdom Metazoa; phylum Chordata; class Mammalia; order Chiroptera; family Vespertilionidae; genus Lasiurus; species Lasiurus cinereus. The sequence goes on along the minus strand of JAAGEH010000030.1, from coordinate 48,080,571 downwards.
TTACTCATGGATGGAAAGTGTACATTTATTGCTAGATATATTTGGTTGTTTCCCTGGGTAGATAGTGGCTCTTCTTAGTCACTGTAATGCCAGCAGTGATTATGCCTGTATCCAAAAATAAACAAGCTTTTTTAAAAAAATTTACTTTTATTATTGAAAGTATTACAGATATCCCCCCTTTTTCCCTATTAACCCCTCTCTACCCTGCCCTCCCCAGGCCTTCACCACACTATTGTCTGTGTCCATGAGTTATGTATATATGTTCTTTGGTTAATCTCTCCCGCACTCACCCCAGCCAGTACATCTTATTCACTGCCTTGTGGGTCATCCACAAGACATTGTCTTTAGTCATCTTTTTCATGTACATTTTCTGACTTATGGCTTTTAAAGACTTCCTATATGTTTTTATGTAATATCAAAGCCAGGTGGTGGGATGTATGGTGGGGTACAATAAATGACTGTGTGTGTATTAATATATTTTATAACTGGAATTTATAATGGTGGACTTTTCTTCTTAAGTCTCCATTTCTGCCACATCCTATCTAATAAAAGAGCAATATGCAAATTGACCATATATCAGCTACACCACCAGCCATGCCCACTAGCCAATCAGGAGCAAGTATGCAAATTAACCCCAACTAAGATGGCTATGGCCAGAGAGAGAGCAGGAGGGAGGCTTAGGTTTCCCTGGCGATGGAGGAAGCTAAGCTTTCCGCATACCCTGGCAGGCTCAGGCCTTCATTCAATGCTACAAAGTTTCAATTATAGAGGATAAATAAATCCCAACAAAAATGATGGCAGCCATGGAGCTGGAGAGAGCAGGAGGCTAGAGTTGCCCCCATGGAGCGAGCAAGAGGCTTGGCTCCACTCCAGGCTATAAAGTTTCAATTGTAGAAGATAAATAAATCCCAGATACTAGGGCCTCCACTTGGGTCACCAGGCCTCTAGTTTTGAAATAATTTTCACCAAGTCATATAGATATTCTCATAGAACCAGGGCTCAAAGGAGATAAATTATTTGTCCTTCAATCCTGATCACACTCTCATTTTCCCTTCTCATTTCATTCTTTTTTTAAAAAATTTTGCAGTACAGAGAGAATGAAGTAAAAGAGGAAGAGAAAAAGCAACAAAAGAAGAAGAAGCCATCACCAATATGTGGAATCTAGTGAACAAAATAAACTTATGAACAAAATGGAACCAGAAGCATGGATACATGGAATAGACTGCCTGGTGCCCAAGTGGAGGGAGATATATGTAACTAAACAAAGAAGGTGAGGGGATTAGCTATAAAACATATATGCATATACTATGGACATGGACAGCAGTGTGGTAAAGGCCAGGGGAGGGGGAGGCAGGAGTGGGTGGAGGTAGGCAAAGATAGCAGGTGCAAAGGAGGACACCTGTAATAAGGTCAACATTTAAAATGTTTTATAATAAAAAAGAAGGAGAAACCAAGATGGTGGCATAGGTGAACCCCTAAGCTGCTGCCTAGCACTACAATTTCAAAATTACAACTAATAGACAGCAGGGATACCATGCAGAACCACAGGAAAGCTAGCTGAGTGACAATTCTACAACTAGAAGTAAAGAGAGGGACTCACGAAGACTTAGAGGAGCTGCAAAAAGCTGAGGTATGGAGACATGTTCGTGGAGAGGATGGGCAGAGGAGAGTCTGGCTGGCTTCCTCTAGTGGGCGGGAGACAAAAAATCCGGACTGCACTAAACCCCAAGTCCAGGTGAGACTCATATGGGTGAGTCTGTACTGTTGTGAAAAGGAAGGAGTGCATGGAAACTTAGGGGAGCCGTGAAAGACATAGGTCTGGGGGCGTGCGAAAGTGCGTGTGAAAGTGCGCACAGAGAGCGCTAACTGCTGCTTGTGCTGCTGGCTTTCTCTAGCAGGAGGAAAACAGAACCTCACAACAGCACTGAAATCCAGGTCCAACTGCTCTGAACCCCAGTTTTGGGTAAGACCCATATGGGTTACTAGAGTGTACAGAAACTCATGAGAACCAGAAAGGCAGAGGTCGGGGAGCTCGTGTGCGTGAAAGGCAGAGGTCTGGAGGCAAGAGCGCATATGCAGACACAGCTGATCCTCACAACCAATTGGCTTGGAGGTCAATTCCCCCCAGTGATACCAACAACAATCAGGAATTAATTACAACAAGACTGTACACACAGTCCACAAAGGGTTGCACTAAGAGTTTCCACCTCAGGTAACTGGAAAGGCAGAGCTATTGGGCCACATAGGACATCTAGTACACAAAGCTACTCTACCAACTCAGGGAAGTAGCGAAATATGCAGAGGCAAAAGAACAGATCACAAACGAAAGAAATGGAGGAAAACAAATGACTGGATATAGAGTTCAAAACTACGGTTATAAGGTTTTTTAAGAATTTCCTAGAAAAAATGGATAAATTTTGTGAGGCCCAAGAGGATATGAAAAAGGACTAACTAGAAATTAAACATACACTGACTGAAATAAAAAATATTATACAGAAACCTAACAGCAGACTACAGGATCACAAGAATCAAGTCAAAGATTTGAAATACAAAAAAGCAAAAAAACACTGGAAAAGACAAAAGAAAAAATAATAAAAATAATGTGAAGATAGTGTAAGGAGCCTCTGGGACAATTTCAAGCGTATCAACATCAGAATTATGGGGGTGCCAGAAGAAAAGAGAGAGCAAGATACTGAAAACCTATTTGAAGAAATAATGACTGAAAACTTCCCACATCTGGTATAAGAAATAGACTTACAAGTCCAGGAGGCGCACAGAACCCCAAACAAAAAGGAATCCAAAGAGGACCACAACAACACACATCATAATTAAAATACCAAGAGCAAAAGACAAAGACAGAATATTAAAAGCAGTAAGAGAAAAACAGTTAATACCTACAAGGGAGCACCCATACAACTGTCAGCTGATTTCTAAACAGAAACTATGCAGGCCAGAAGGGAGTGGCAAGAAATATTCAAAGTGATGAATAGCAAGAACCTATAACCAAGATTACCCAGCAAAGCTATCATTCAGAATGAAGGGCAGATAAAGAGCTTCGCTGATAAAGAGCTTCACAGATTAAAAAAAAAACAAAGGAGTTCATCAACACCAAACCAGTATTATATGAAATGCTGAAACGTATTCTTTAAGAAGAGGAAGAAGAAAACGGTAAAGGTAAAAATTATGAATAACAGATACATATCTATCAACAAGTGAATCTAAAAATCAAGTGAATTGAAAAACTGATGAACAGAATAAACTGGTGAATATAATAAAATTAGGGGCATAAAAGGGAGTGGACTGATAATTCTCAGGGGGAAGGAGGAGAAAGGGGGTGCAGTGAGAGACTGGACAAAAATCATACACCTATGGATGAGGACAATGAGGAAGAGGTAAGGTGAGAGCCAGGTGGAGGGTAACTATGGGGGGAAAAAGAAGAACAATTGTAATAAGCTGAACAATAAAGATTTATTTTAAAAAAGAATAAAACACTACCATCCATCCCACCCTCTTCCAGTCTTTCTGATCAGGACATTTTACAAAGTTTTTAATTTGGGGATTTTTTCCTCCCAATAACATATTAGAGCTATTGCTTGTCATTATGTGAGCACCTCTAATTATTATTTTTTAAAAAATATTTTTATTGATTTCGGAGAGAGCGAGAGAAAGAAACAATGATGAGAGAGAATCATTGACAGGCTGCCTCCTACACACCTCCTACTGGGGATTGAGTCCAGAATCCCAGGCATATGCCCTGTGTGGGAATAAAATTGTGACCTGGTTTGTAGGTTGATGCTCCACCACTAAGCCACATGGGCCAGGTAAGGGGGCCTCTAATTAAAAAGAGAACTGCTTCTAACTTCTTTATTAGTAATAATTGTCAAGTTAGCCTTCTTGCAAGAGACTACTTGAGAGGATGATCCAAGAAGGAAATCAAGGTTGAACTCACCTCTTACTACTGTCCTCAGGATGGGGGTAAGCTTCTTCCCTGGACCTCATAAAGTCATTTTTTATTCTGTTTCGTGTTTCTATTTTATTTTAATTATTTTTACCTGCATGTTGTTGGTATTATTTAAAAACTTCTGTTGGCTTCAAATATTTTATTGGATATGAATGTAATTAATGATAATACAAATGGTACTTTCTTAAGAGAGATGGCAAACAAAGCTTAGTTCATTTCTTTCATTATAGGTTTGCCTTCTAAAGAGAGGCCACACTGAGATGAAGGTAGCATTATTTAGGCTAGCAAATGTCATTTGTTTGTGGTGTTCTGGTATTTCTTTCTTTCTTTCTTTTTTTTTTTTAACTTCCTGGTATAATAATACTTTTTTTTTTCCTTTCATCCTGTCAACTTAGAAGAGGAGAGTGAGAGGTGGCTTCCTCCAGTGATGGGACCTTTTTCTTTGGAAAATTGTTTTAATAATTACCCAGGCTTTGATGTCTGTGTTTCCATATGTGTTGCCATTCCTTGATGCTAGAAGTGATTTTCCTCATACCCTCTTATCCTCATAACTTTACTTCCCGGAGGCAAAGGACATGCTCTGAGCCTGACAGCATTATGAAACACCTGGGCTTGTCTGGCCCATCCCTCCACAATGCACCACGTAAGACAGGGCATTATGAAAATAAAGTTGCCACTGCCTGAAAGACAGTAGTGATCTGCTGGGTTCAGATGAACTTCAAATAAGCATGGAACCTCAAAGGCCAGGCCGTGGAAGGTCATCTCTGAACCTCCTTGAAGTAAGTTTTCAGACCGATTATTACTTATTTTAGTGTTGGTTTTTGAAATGCCACTTCATTGGGTCTTTAAAAATTTGATGCTTAGCATAGAAGTATGAGGTCTCTAAGTTGAAGTCTCCCTTGCCGGATGAAGGTGATCATTAGCAGACTCCCTTTTTTTGTTTTCTCTTTGCAAGAGTTTCTTTTTCCTTTGTTGATATTTTACACAAAGTGCCTTGGGAGAAACACTTCCAAAAAATTACTTCCCAGAAAGGAAAAGGAGAGTTAAAGGGCAATGAAAATGAAACTCAAGGACAAATTTATAAAATATATACATTCTAGTTTAGGTTTTAAATGGCTCACATCTCATCTTTATATTGTAATTTGTCTGATTCTCACATATTACCCCAAATATTATTTATCATTCATTCAACAAACATTTGTTAAATTGGGCAGTTTGAAAATAAAGAGGGAGAGATTTCAACCAGAATATAAGCTCCATGAACACATGATTTTAGTCTGTTTCACTCACTGTTGTATCTCTAGCACTCAGAACAGTGACTGGCACATAGGAAACAATAAATATTTGTAGATGAATGAATAAATGAATGAATGAATGAATGAATGAATGAATATTAGTGTGATTTAAAAAATCATTTTAGAGTAAGATATATATGAGGTATGTTGGACGTGGAATTGTGAATATTAAAAAGCCTATCATCTAGAAAAGGACCTGAGGAAGACTTGAAGCACACAGTGTCAGAGGAGGTACCTACTCTATGTTCAGAGTGGGTAACTAACTACTTTGTGTTTCAGATTGTTTTTGCCTCAAAAGAGGCATGTGGTTAGGTTCATCTTTTTATTTTCACTCTTGTTTAAAAGGTAAGAGGATTATGATACCTAAAAACAATGAGTTGGTTTTCTTTATTAGTCTTGCTGTGTTTACTTAGTGTCTATCTCTAAGGAATTCCAAGGTCTACACTGGGTGCTTGTATTAAACCTCACAGCTCAGCCCAAAAAGGCTGTGAGCAGAGCCCAATCTTGGATGGGCAGTGTGTGCTTCTGCATACAGCTCCTCAGGCAGTGACAACCTGATCTCACTAAAGTGTTCATTTTTAAATATAGTTTGTTTTTTTGCTATTTCTCCATTTCTGTAGCCTTCTTAGGGCCAGCAGTAAAGAGACGGGTAATTGAGATAGGGACGTGGGATTTTGGTGAAGAATTTACTTGATTGATCCCCTCTGTCCCCACTTTCTTTCCTACCTGCATAGCTCAGATTGCCCATTTCTGTTCTTTGCTCCTCCAGCAGCAAAGTAAAAGTGGAAACCGAATTCAGACTCAGCCAAGGGCACTCCCTGGGTGGGAGGGCACCATCACCTCCCTTTTGTAGTCTTGGGAGCTGAGAATTTGGAGTGACTTTTCTGAAGTTACACTGTGTCTGCTGTGGTAAGAGCAGCAGTTCTTACTGAGGCTTTAGCCATAATGCTATGCTATAAAAAGCACATTAACACAGTCTTAATATTTTTATGTTGCAGCAGTTGAAGTGTTATGGAATTTCATTTTATAAGGACCTTCAGTCCAACACATAAATCTCTCTCAGGTCAGTGAGGCTTCATGTACATGTGTGTGTGAGGTTTATTCCCCCTTATAATTCACTCTGAGTTTATCCAAGGCAAACATTTTTAAACCAGACAATTAAAACACACACACACACTCACACATATATATATACCACACGGTAGTATCCAGGGAAATGCACAAGATTGACAGCCAGGATCTCAGTTCTAGATCAGACTTGGTTGCAAATCAGCTCTTTACCCAGAATGAGTCAAGACCCTGTGCCCATTTTCTTGGTTTATAAACTAAGGGAATTTGTATGAAATGAACTGCAGCCGCACTGTTGGCTGTAATGTCTATTTGGGCTCAAGGCCCTTTGTCCCTCCTTTATACTGTTTCGAATAATGGACGCTAAAGCATTGGAAAGAAGCCTAGCATCCATTCAGTAAACATTAGTTTGAGCTAAATTGATCTAGACAACCTACTAAGTTTATAGAGGAAGAAAATGAGTGAACACAGAAAAGTCAAGTTACTTGCCTAGGTCACAAACCAATTAATAGTGTAAACTTGAGATTTTTTAAATCCATCATAATTTTTTTTCCTCATGAAAATATTCCTTACTATCTTTTGGTGGTGGCATGGGGAAGGGAGAGGATTGTAGAAGAAACAGAAGTTTTCACAAAAAGGTGGTACTATTATTTTTGCTAATTGGCAATGCTTATTAGGATATTCCTTGTATATCTCTGCTCCACACTCCACTTTGCTGCTCTGGAATGAATGTTGAGGTATGAACCCATCCTGCTCTCAGAGCCAGCTCTTCCTGACTTCTCTATCTCCAAACTTTATTCATACTTCAAACCTTAATCACCTTTGATTCCTCCCTTTTCCTCGATGTATTGAAGCAATTGCTAAACTCCATGGATTCCTCCTTTGCAGTATGACTTACATTTGTATTATTTCATTCCTATTATTTCTCACATATGTCACATAAAGTCATATTTTGAGAGCAGTGAAGAACTTGGGTTTGGAGTCAGGCAGATTAAGGTTTGAGTCCTAGTTCTGCCACTTACTACCTATGTGTCATGGCTTAATCTGCCTGTACAATGGGGATCACAATTATATTGGCCTTAAAGAGTTGTGAGAATTAATGTCAGAATGTATGTAAAATACTCAGTAGAGTGCTTAGCATATAATCAGTGCTCAACACATTACAGTAATTGCAGTACTGTCCCCTTGTTCTTGATTTTGCTCTCTGCAGTTGTGTTTACTGGTGGTCAACTGTGGCCTGAAATATTAAAAGCACAATTCCAGAAATGAACAATTCCTAAGTTTTAAATTGTATGTCATTATGAGGAGCATGATGAAAGCTTGTGCTGTCCTGTCCTGTCCCACCTGGGCTGTGACTCATCCCCTTGTCCAGTGTATTCATGCTGTATTCACCCTGGTTGTCACTTAGTAGCCCTCTTGGTTTTCAGATCGACTGTTTCAGTATCACAGTGCTTGTGTTCAAGTAACTATTATTTTAATTAATAATGGCCCCTAGTGCAAGAGTAGTGATGATGGCAACTCAGATATGCCAAAAAGGAGCTGGAAAGTGCTTCTTTTAAGTGAAAAGGTGAAAGTTCTCAACTTAAAAGGAAAGAAAAATTTGTATGCTGAGGTTGCTGAGGTCTGCAGTCAGAACAAATCTTTAATCTGTAAAATTTGAAGCAGGAAAAAAAAATCGTGTTAGTTTTGCTGTCACACCTCAGATTGCAGAGCTATGGCTACAGTGCATGCTGTGGTTAGTAAAGATGGAAAAGTATGTTTTTTGGGTAGAGACCTAAACAAAAAAACTTATTCCTACTGATGGCAACATATTATGCCAAAAAACATTGAGTCTAAAACATTAAGCAAGGGATTTTTGAAATGAGTTGCACCAAGCCATTTACTACAAGTATGGGATGGTTACCCAGATTCAAACCAAAAAATATAAAAATTGCTTGAGAAAGACCACATTCACATAACCTCTATTTCAGTATGTTGTTGTAATTGTTCTATTTTGTTATTAGTTATTGTTGTTAATCTCTTATTATGCCTAATTTATAAATTAAACTTTAGCATAGGCATGTAAGTACGTATAGGAAAAAGTACATGTAGGGTTCAGTGCTATCCTTGGTTTCAGGCATCCACTGGGGGACTTGAAATGTTTCTTTTGCAGATAAGGGGGGCACTACTGCAATACTGGTCACCCCTCCTTGTCCACTTCCCGCTAGCAGTTCATCCTCTTAAAGTTCAGCTCTGACATTCTTTCTTCCATACTCCCAATGAGAGGACTCATCTAGGGTGATTAAAGCTGTCTTCTGCAGCTGGACTGTCTGGGTTACCATTGACTAGCCCTAAGACTTTGACCAAGTTTTCTAACTTCTCTCTGCCTCTGTAACATAGGAATAATAGTATCTTCCTCAAAGGGTTATTATGAAGTTTATATTATTTAACATTAATAGTTAATATTTTTAAGTGCCTGGCACACAGGAAGTTAATATCAATTTTTGATAATTAAAAACCTATGCTGGCTTCTTATATTTGCTACTAAAGGTTCAGTGCATGAAATTTGTGCATGGGGCAGGGGGAGGGGGTCCCATCAACCTGGCCTGCACCCTCTCCATCTGGGACCCCTCATGGGATATCCAACTACTGGTTTAGGCCCAATCCCGCAAGGGGTGACCAGGCCTACAGGGGATGGCAGTTGGGGATGACCAGGCCTACAGGGGATGGCAGTTGGGGATGACCAGGCCTACAGGGGATGGCAGTTGGGGATGACCAGGCCTACAGGGATCAGGTCTAAATTGGCAGTCAGACATCCCTTTCACAATCCAGGACTGCTGGCTCCTAACTGCTCATCTGCCTGATAGTCTGGTTGCCCCCTACCTGCTCTCAGGCCTTTCCCTGCTGGCCTGGTGGCCCCAATTGCTCTCTCCTGCAGGCCTGTCACCTCTGACTGCCCTCCCCTGCTGGCCTGATCTCACCCACAACTGCCCTCCCTCACCAACCCAAATGCCCACAACTGCCTTCCCCTGCTGGCCATCTTGTGGTGGTCATCTTGTGGCGGCGGTGGCCATTTTGTGATGATGTCACGCAACACCACCTAAGCTTTTTATTATGTAGGATTCCATAAGCACGCTCTGTATTAATTTCTTTGGTCTTGCTGTTTCTTTCTCTTGGAATGCTGAGTGGTTTAATGGAAAGAGTACTTGCAGCCCAGGAAGCAGAGTAGGTTTCACTTACCTGCCAGCTTTGACTTAGTGGTTGGAGCTGCCTGAATTACTTGCAAAGCATTCTGAGGCTGTGTGTGGTTTCTGTGGGAGACCAGCTGATTGTGCCTCCAATGGGCCCCAAGGGAGAAGTAGACACCTCTTTGTTTTTGGCACAAGAAGTTATAACCTTTTGTAAGAATTACGTTTTCATGATAAAAATATACAGTTCAGGGTGAGAGATACATTTTTTAAAATATATTTTATCGATTTTGTACAGAGAGGAAGGGAGAGGGATAGAGAGTTAGAAACATCCATCAGTTGCCTCCTGCACACCCCCAACTGGGGATGTGCCCACAACCAAGGTACATGCTCTTGACCAGAATTGAACCTGGAACCCTTCAGTATGCAGGCCGATGCTCTATCCACTGAGCCAAACCAGTCAGGGCGAAATAAATTTTCTTAATACTGAGGACTAAAGAAAATAATCAATTCTGTGTGGCTCTTCATAAATAGCATTCTTCTAATTGCTTTATATACTTGAATTCCTTTATTTCTCACATCACTATCTGAGATAGATACTATTTTGTCCTCATTTCCTTTTTATAGATGTGGGAGCAAAGGCACAAGGTCAAGTAACTTGCATGAAATTATGTAATTAATAAATATTAGGGAATTTGAAACCTAGGCCAGCTAGCTCCAAAATCTACCTTTTTGTCTACTATATTGTTACTTTTTAAAAACTGAATTTAGAGCCGAGACCGGTTTGGCTCAGTGGATAGAGCGTCGGCCTTCAGACTGAAAGGTCCCGGGTTCGATTCCGGTCAAGGGCATGTATCCTGGTTGCGGGCACGTCCCCAGTAGGGGGCGTGCAGGAGGCAGCTGATCAATGTCTCTCTCTCATCGATGTTTCTAGCTCTCTATCCCTCTCCCTTCCTCTCTGTAAAAAATCAATAAAATATATTAAGAACTGAATTTAGAGAGAGAAAGGCTAGGAAACACACACACACACACACACACACACAGAAAGAGAGAGAGAGATTGATTTGTTGTTCCACTTATTTATGTATTCATTGGTTGATTCTTGTACTTATTCTGATCAAGGATCAAATCCCCAACCTTGACAGATGGGGACAATGCTCAAACTGAACTATAGGACCAGGGCCCTTGGGTTACATTTTAAGTAAATCTAATCTATACTGATAAAAGCCTAGGTGGTTCTCACGCTCTTGCATGACGCCCTCATGTCATCACAAGGTGGCCACAACAAGATGGCTGTCAGGGGAGGGCAATTGTGGGCAACCAGTCCAGCAGGGGAAGGAAGTTGGGGGTGATCAGGCCAGCAGGGGAAGGCAGTTGGAATAATGGAGAGTTGATGTTATAAGCAGAACACACTACTCAGGTTGATTGGTGACTTTGTTCAGATGTAACTCTAATCTTCAAGGCATACCTCCTCAATATCTTTATCTCTAAGATTGAATTAGTAAAATACTGATAGAGCATGAGAAGGTAAATTCTCAGTCCTTATCACTGGCACTACCAACAAAGCCCTGACTACCTGCAGACAACTTAAAAGAAGTAAGACTTGAGTTCTGGCTGAAACATGTTCAACCTTCAACAGTTGTATAATTTCAATATATTCTTTTTAATTTAAAGTTACCTCTTAAAATTCGGCTCTAAAGAGACTTTGCTTGGAACGATGGGAGCATGATGCAGTGTGCAAATGATGTTTTACTGAGTTGTACCCTTGAAATCTGTATGGTTTTGCAAACCAATGTCATCCCAATAAGTTCAATGAAAAAAATAAAAAATAAATTAAAAAAAGAAAGACAATTTCCTGATCTGAAACAAGGTCGTTTTTAGTGAGTATTTAAACAGCACCTACCAGTGGGGCTTTATAAATGCATTTGTGTTTTCTTTGTTTTTGCTTTTGCAGCATCCATTTTCGTTCAAAAGGTAATAAGTCTGGAAGAAGATGGATCAGCAGTCATATGGAAAATTGTGTTGGTTCTTTCTGTAGTGATTTTAGGTGCATGATGATGATTCATATTTATGACTTAGCTAAGGAAATAGAATCTTTAGTTTTTCTGAGCAACACTGTCTCCTTGTGTAATAGAATTACCTTCTAATACATTAGTTTATATAATTTTTTAAAAAGTATTTTTATTTGAGCCCAGCTAGTGTGACTCAGTGGTTGAACATTGACCCATGAACCAGGGCGTCAAGGTTTAATTCCAGGTCAGGGCACATGCCCAGGGTTGCAGGCTCGATCTCCAATAGGGGTTGTGTAGGAGGCTGCCAATTAATGATTCTCTCTCCTCATTGATTTTTTTTTTCTCTCTCTCCATCTCCCTTCCTCTTTTGGAAATCAATAAAAACTTATTTTAAAAAATAAAATAAGAAGTATTTTTTATTGGAATTTAGTGGCTTAAATAACCCAAACCAGATAGGGTGCCTCATTGAAGAAAATTTCTTTGTGCCCACATTTGATTATTTCTGTTGACAAGACCAACTGTCTTTTTTTCAGGGACTGTTTGCCCATTTTGATCTTATCTATATTTTTTATTCTTACTCCTAATCCCTCTCATTATGCTTTTAAAGTGGTGAAAAAGAATATAGAGAGTGGATGAAGTACAAAGCAGTGTTTCGCTACTCATCATATTTGGAGTTCTGGAAATGAAGATAGGGACATTTGGATAAATGAAAAAATCCACTAGACAAAAGATTGATATTATAAGAGTATTTCAACTTTATCAAAAGGTGAAGCAAAGTAGTAAAGCCTAATGAATATGTTTCATATTTTCTCATTTTTTTTCTACTTATTTTTGGTTCAGGAGGTTGGTTCTATTTGGTGTCAGGCAATTCACTCAACAAACATCTATGTGCAGTTGTTAAGTACAGGCACTCTTTTAGATCTAGACACACCTCAGGAACAAAACAGAGAAACGTAAAGTTTCTATTCCAGTTACAGGACAAGTCAGAAAGATACTAAAGTAAAATATATATTATTTTAAATGGTTAGGTGTGTTAAGTAGAAAATACAAAAAAAAAAAAAAAAAGGGCAGGCAATGTCCAGAGTGAGGAATAAAATTACAATGTTAGGGTGGCGGGGAAGGCCTTATTGAGGAGGTGGCATTTGAGTGAGGTTGTGGAAAAGCAGAGAGAGCAAACCATGATGACATTTGGAAGGAGAGAGCTCCCTGCACAGATAACATATGCAAAGCTCTTGAGCAGGGAATGTGTGCCTGGCTTATTTGAGTGACAGCAAGGTTTTAGGCCATTGTGGAATTTTGAACAGAAGAGTGAGGCATTCTGACTTATTTTTTAATAAAATAGAATAAAAGCAGGGAAGAGTGAAAATAGAGTGGATGGCTAGAAGACTAAATGTTGATTTTATAATCATCCCATCATCTATTTTGAAATGTGCATACCCTCAGGAACTTAGAATTTGTAGTAATGTGCAGGGCTACTTGTTATGATTAAGGTTTGTTATTGATAATGAGTTACCCTACAGTAAAAAAAGTTGAACACTAAAGAGGAAATACTTTTTATAATATTTAACAGTAATATCAAGGAGATTTTTGTTAAAACAAATGAATGATTAGATTTGGGAAGTGGAAATACAAATATGATTCTAATTAATATTCCATGTTTATAGAACTTTACCCCATTTTATGTAATTGCAGAAAGAAATTTAGACTATTTAGTAGGAATATACAACCTCTATTAGAGCAGCCCCTTCCTGATTGTGTCAATCTAGTCTAAAAATTTCAACTAGGAAGATCTTTTAACAAGAAACAAAATAAAATTTGCTTTCTTTTCTTTCATATATAGAAACACAGCCTTTGTGCCAGCTCTGCTTTCCAGCAAGTCTTTATTTACATTTACATTGCAACTGTTTGTGTTTTTCTAGAATTACTTTAAATGTAATGCATTGTCTTTGTACTCAATTAATTTAATTTTGTAACTAATATTGGGAAAACAAATATTATCCCAAAACCTAGTCCCGGAAAACAAACTGTGGTTTCTGTATACACTGCTAGTAAAGGGCTTAGTACATTTTTATTTATTTATTTATTGTTTTGTATTACTTTTTTTTAATCTTTATTGTTCAGATTATTACAATTGTTTCTCTTTTTTCCTCCCAAACCTCCCCTTCACCCAGCTCCCACTCGACCCTCTGCTCTTATCTTCCCCCCCCCATTGTCCTCATCCATAGGTATATGATTTTTGTCCAGTCTCTTCTCACACCCTCTCAGCTCTTTCCCCATGAGAATTATCAGTCCACTCCCTTTCTATGCCCCTGATTTTATTATATTCACCAGTTTATTCTCTTCATCAGATTTTCAATTCTCTTGATTTTTAGATTCACTTGTTGATATGTATTTGTTGTACATAATTTTTATCTTTACCTTTTTCTTCTTTTTCCTCTTCTTAAATAATACCTTTCAGCATTTCATATAATATTGGTTTGGTACTGATGAACTCCTTTAGTTTTTTCTTATCTGTGAAGATCTTTATTTGACCTTCAATTCTGAATGAGAGCTTTTCTGGGTAGAGTAATCTTGGTTGTAGGTTCTTGCTATTCATCCCTTTGAATATTTCTTGCCACTCCCTTCTGGCCTGCATAGTTTCTGTTGAGAAATCAGCTGACAGTTGTATGGATGCTCCCTTGTAGGTAATTATCTGTTTTTCTCTTATTGCTTTAAATATTCTCTCTTTAACTTTTGCTTTTGGTATTTTAATTATGATGTGTCTTGGTTTGGTCTTCTTTGGATTCCTTTTGTTTAGGGTTCTGTGTGCTTCCTGGACTTGTAAGTCTATTTCTTTTACCAGATGTGGGAAGTTTTCAGTCATTATTTCTTCAAATAGGTTTTCAATATCTTGCTCTCTCTCTTCTTCTGGCACCCCCATGATTCTGATGTTGATATGCTTGAAGTTGTCCCAGAGGCTCCTTACACTGTCTTCACATTTTTGGATTCTTTTTTCTTTTCCAGTTGAGTGTTTTCTGTTTCTTTGTATTTCAAACCTTTGACTTGATTCTTGTGACCCTGTATCCTGCTGTTAGGTTTCTGTATAATATTTTTTATTTCAGTCAGTGTAGGTTTAATTTCTATTTAGTCCTTTTTCATCTCCTCTTGGGTCTCACTAAATTTATCCATCTTTTCTAGGAAATTCTTAAAAAACCTTATAACCGTGGTTTTGAACTCTATATCCAGTCATTTGCTTTCCTCCATTTCTTTTGTTTGTGATCTGTTACTTTGTCTCTGCATTTTTGCTGCTTCCCTGAGTTGGTAGAGTAGCTTTGTGTGCTAGGTGTCCTATATGGCCCAGTAGCTCTGCCTCCCCAGTTAACTGAGATGGACTCTCTTGGTGCACCCCTTTGTGGATTGTGTGTACAGTTGTATTGTAGTTAAGTCTTGATTGTTGTTGGTATCACTGGGGGGAATTGACCTCCAAGCCAATTGGTTGTCAGGATCAGCTGTGTCTAAACTGGGAGAACTTCTGTGCTGGACTTAGCCTTAAGACTTGCAAGATTGCAACAGTCTCTGTGCTAGGCTTGGATGTGGCGGAGTCTCAGGGCTGAGCTGACAGCTTTGGCTTCCTGTTAACCCTGCCCTACAGGGTAGCCCCTAGATGTCAGTACCCCTCGGTATTGGCTACAGCCCTCTCTGAGCGCATGAACACACACCTCCAGACCTCTGCCTTTCTGGCTCCTCTGAGTTTCTGTGCACTCTGGGGACCTGTATGTGTCTGGGTCCCCAGGATCTCACCCGAATCTGGGGTTTAGTGCAGTTGGACCTAAATTTCAGTGCAGTTGGAAGGTTCTGTTTACCTCCCAGTAGAGTATGCCCAGGGCACAATTAACAGTCAGTCCTCTTTGCGTGCACCTCCAGACCTCTTCCTTTCGTGGCTCCCCTAAGTTTCTGTGCACTCCTCCATTTTCACGACAGTCCAGACTCCCCCCGTATGAGTCTCTCCTGGAACTGGGGTTCAGTGCAGTCAGAAGTAGGGTTCAGTGCAGTCAGGCATTTCTGTTTCCCTCTAGCGGAAGCCAGCCAGATACTCTTCCACCTGTCCTCTGCACGTGCGTCTCTGTACCTCAGCTTTTTGCAGCTCCTCTGAGTCTTCATGAGCCCCTCTCTTTACTTCTAGTTGTAGAATTTTCACTAAGCCAGCTTTGCTATAATTCTGGATGGTGTCCATTCTGTCTTTTAGTTGTAGTTTTTTCTTTTTTTTTTCTAGTGACTAAACAGTTTCCTTCAGAAATGAAAGCTCTTTGAACATGTATTCCAACTGTTGAGGCACCTTCCTAAGTACTTAGTCTTTTTTAATTTTATTTATTTATTATTATTTTTTAAATTTTTATTAATTTTTTATATATATCTCCCCATTGCCCCCCCTCCCTCCCAGGTATATCCCAACCCCCCAGTGTCTATGTTCATTGGTTATGCTTATATGCATGCATACAAGTCCTTTGATTGATCTCTTATCTACCTCACCTAAATTTAATCTTGCTGCTATAATTTCACAGTCTGTTTGAAGCTTTACTGTCTCTGTATCTATCCTTTTGTTCAACAGTTTATAATGTTCTTTATTATCCATGAATGAGTGAGATCATGTGATGCTTCTCCTTCACTGACTGGCTTATTTCACTAAGCATAAGGCTCTCCATTTCCAACCAGGTTGCTGCAAATGGTAAGAATTCCTTCTTTTTAATGGCAGCATAGAATTCCATTGTGTAGATGTACCACAGTTTTCTGATCCATTCATCTGCTGACGGGCACCTAGGCTGTTTCCAAATTGTAGCTATTGTAAATTGTGCTGCTATGAACATAGGGGTGCATAAATCCTTTCTGATTGGTGTTTGTAATTTCTTAGGATAAATTCCTAAGAGTGGGATTGCTGGGTCAAATGGCAGATCCATTTTTAGTTTTTTAAGAAAACTCCATACTGTTCTCTACAGTGGCTGCACCAGTCTGCATTCCCACCAACAGTGAACAAGGGTTCCTTTTTCTCCGCATCCTCGCCAACACTTGTCGTTTGTTGATTTGTTGATGATTGCCATTCTGACAGGTGTAAGATGGTATCGCATTGTCGTTTTGATTTGCATCTCTCGGATGATTAATGACTTTGAACATGTTTTCATGTGTCTCTTGGCCTTCCTTCTGTCGTCTTTTGAAAATGTTCTATTTAGGTCTGTTGCCTATTTTTTTTTATTGTATCGTACATCTTCCTTTTATTAAGTTGTATAAGTTGGCTGTAGATTTTGGAGATTAATCCTTTATCGGTGATAACATTTGCAAATATGTTCTCCCATACAGTGATCTTTCTTGTTGATTTGTTGATGGTTTCTTTTGCTGTGCAAAAGCTTTTTATTTTGATGTAGTCCCATTTGTTTATTTTTTCTTTAGCTTCCATTACCTTTGGAGCAGTATCAGTGAAGAAGTTCTTTCGGCATATATCTGAGATTTTGCTGCCTGTGGATTCCTCTAGTATTTTTATGGTTTCCCTTCTAATGTTTAAGTCCTGTATCCATTTTGAGTTTATTTTTGTATTTGGTGTAAGTTGGTGGTCCAGTTTCATTTTTTTGCATGTACCTGTCCAATTTTCCCAATACCATTTATTGAAGAGGCTATCTTGGCTCCATTGAATGTTCATGCCTCCTTTGTCAAATATTAGTTTAGCATAGTGGTTTGGATGGATATCTGGGTTCTCTATTTTATTCCATTGGTCTATATGTCTGTTTTTGTGCCAGTACCAGGCTGTTTTGAGAACAGTTGCTTTGTAGTATACCTTGAAATCTGGTATTGAGATCCCACCTACATTATTCTTTTTTCTCAGAAGTGCTGTAGCTATTCGTGGTCTTTTTTTGTTTCAGATGAATCTATGAAGAATTCTTTCTAGGTCTGTGAAATATGTTGTTGGTATTTTAATAGGTAGTGCGTTGAATCTGTAGATTGCTTTGGATGGTATGGACATTTTAATGATGTTGATTCTCCCAATCCATGAGCATGGTATGCTCTTCCATCTGTTAACATCGTCCTCTATCTCTTTTTTCAGTGTCCTGTAGTTTTCTGCACATAGGTCTTTTACCTCTTTAGTTAGGTTTATTCCTAGGTATCTTAATTTTTTTGGTGCGCTGGTAAATGGGATTGCTTTTTTAGTTTCTCTTTCTGTAATTTCACTATTAGTGTATAGAAATATCACAGACTTCTTAGGATTAATTTTGTATCCTGCTACATTGCCGAATTCATTAATTAAGTCAATTAGTTTTGGAATGGAGTCCTTTGGGTTTTTTATGTACAATATTATGTCATCTGCAAATAAGGACAGCTTTACTTCTTCTTTTCCAATTTGGATGCCTTTTATTTCTTCTTCTTGTCTAATTGCAAAGGCTAATACTTCCAGGACTATGTCGAACAGGAGAGGAGAGAGTGGGCATCCCTGTCTTGTTCCTGTTCTTAGGGGAAATGGTTTTAGTTTTTGCCCATTGAGTATGATGTTAGCTGTGGGTTTATCATATATGGCTTTTATGATGTTGAGGTATGATCCTTCTATTCCCACTTTGCTGAGAGTTTTTATCAAGAAACGGTGTTGGATTCTGTCATGCTTTTTCTGCATCAATTGATATGACTATGTGATTTTTATCTCTCAATTTGTTTATGTGATGTATCACATTTATTGATTTGCGGATATTGTACCATCCCTGCATTCCTGGGATGAATTCTGCTTGGTCATGGTGTATGATCTTTCTGATGTACTGCTGGATCCGATTTGCTAGAATTTTGTTGAGGATTTTGGCATCAATGTTCATGAGAGATATTGGCCTATAATTCTCTTTCATTGTGTTGTCTTTATCTGGTTTTGGTATTAGGGTGATGCTGGGTTCATAGAAGGTGTTTGGAAGTGTTCCTTCTTCTTGAATGTTTTTGAATAGTCTGAGGAGGATAGGTTTTAATTCTTCCTTGAATGTTTGGTAAAACTCTCCTGTGTAGCCATCTGGTCCTGGGCTTTTATTTGCTGGAAGCTTTTTGATGACTGCCTCAATTTCTTCCATAGTTATTGGACTATTGAGATGTTTGGCTTCCTCCTCATTGAGTTTTGGAAGGTTATATTTTTCTAGGAAAGTGTCCATTTCTTGCAGGTTGTCCAATTTGTTGGAATGGAGTTGTTCATAGTATTTTTTAACAATCCTTTGTATTTTGGCGGGGTCTGTTGTTATTTCTCCTCTTTCATTTCTGATTTTGTTTATTTGGGTCTTCTCTCTTTGCTTCTTGGTGAGCCTGGCTAGAGGTCCATCAATGTTGTTTATCCTTTCAAGGAACCAGCTCTTTGTTTTGTTGATCTTTTGAATTGTTTTTTTGGTCTCCAAGTTGTTTATCTCCACTCTGATCTTCACTATTTCCTTCCTTCTGAGAACACTGGGCTTTTCTTGTTGCTCTCGTTCTAGCTCTTTGAGTTGCAGGTTTAGGTAATTTATTACCATTGTTTCCTGTTTTTTTTGCAGTAGGCTTGTAGGGCTATGAACTTCCCTCTCAAGACTGCTTTCACTGTGTCCCATAAATTTTGGATGGTTGTGTTGTCATTGTCATTTGTTGCCATGATGTTTTTTATTTCTTCCTTGATCTCTCTGGTTACCCAGTCGTTGTTTAATAGCATGCTGTTTAGTCTCCATCTGTTTGATTTCTTTCTATTGTTTTTATTATAGTTGATTTCCAGTTTTATGGCACCGTGGTTTGAGAAAATGCTTGATATGATTTCTATCTTCTTGAATTTGAAGAGACTTTTCTTATGACCCAACATATGATCTATCTTTCAAAATGACCCATGTGCACTGGAGAAGAATGTATATTCTGTGGCTTTGGGGTGCAATGTTCTGAAGATGTCAATTAATTCCATCTGGTCTAGTGAGTCATTTAGGATTGATGTTTCTTAGCTGATTTTTTGTTTAGAGGATTTGTCCAATGGTGACAGTGGGGTATTAAAGTCTCCTACTATGATGGTATTGCTGTCAATCTCTCCCTTAATATCCTCCAAGAGTTTTTTTATGTACTTAGGTGCTCCTATATTGGGTGCATATATGTTTACCAGAGTTATTTCTTCTTGTTGGATTGTTCCCTTTAGTATTATGAAGTGGCCTTCTTTATCTCTTGTTATGTCCTTCACTTTGACATCTAATTTGTCAGATATAAGTATTGCAACGCCAGCTTTTTTTTTTCATTTGTATTTGCCTGAAATACCATGTTCCATCCCTTCACCCTCAATCTGTGTGCATCTCTTTTCCTGAGGTGGGTTTCTTGCAGACAGCAGATATATGGATAATGTTTTCTTATCCAATTGGTTACCCTACGTCTTTTGATTGGAGCATTTAATCCATTTACATTTAAAGTTATTATTGATAAGTACTTATCTGTTGCCATTTTTAGTCCTTACCCCCCAGGTCCTCTTCGCTTCCTCTTTCTTTTTATTACAGCAAACCCTTTAACATTTCTTGCATTGCTGGTTTGGTGGTAATATATTCCCTTAGTCCTTTTTTGTCTGTGAAGCTTTTGATTTCACCTTCAATTTTGATTGAGAGTCTTGCAGGGTACAGTGTTCTTGGATTCAGACCCTTCCTTTGCATGACTTTGTATATTGCATTCATTCCCTTCTGGCCTGATGAGTTTCTGTTGAGAAGTCAGTAGCTAGTCTTATGGGGTTCCTTTGTAGGTAACTTTCTGTTTCTCTCTGGCTGCTTTTAAGATTCTTACTTTGTCGTCGGTGTTTGCCAATTTAATTATAATGTGCCTTGGTATCGGTTTGTTGGGGTTCATTTTGCTTGGGACTCTGTGAGCTTCTTGGATTTGTGTGGGTTTTTTTTTCCTATATTGGGGAAATTTTCTGTCATTATGTCTTCAAACACGTTCTCTAACCCTTGTTCAGTTTCCACTCTTTCTGGAACCCCAATTATGCGGATGTTGTTTTGTTTTATGTTATCCCAAAGTTCCCTTAGGTTCTCCTCTTGTTTTTTAACTTTTTTTTCTAGAAGCTGCTGTACTTGGGTATTTTTTCCTACCATGTCTTCTAGCTCACTGATGCGGCCCTCTGCTTCTTCTAGTCTACTTTTGATGCTTTCTATTGAGTTCTTTATAGCAGTGATGTCATTTTTCATTTCTTGTTGTTTATTCTGTACCTCCTCTAGGTTCTTCTGCATTTCTTCTTGCTGCTTCTTCATCTCCTCTTGGGTCTTCTTCATTTCTTCTTGGGTCTTCTTCATTTCCTCTTGGCTCTTAATCAGATTTTCGATTTTGTCTTCCATTCTTTTCATCCACCTTATGATCATTTCTCTGAACTCTTTCTCTGGCAGGCTTATTTGTGCTTCTATTTCATTTACTTCCTTTTCTGGTGAAACCTGCCTTTCTGTCTTATGTGGGCTGTTTCTTTTTCTGCCCATGGTCTTTCTTCTCCAGGTGTCTGGTTATGTAGTTCTCTCTCCTATGTTGATTGAAAGGCACAAACTACAACACGATCAGGTACAGCACACAAGGCACTGAGTAGAAATGTATTCAAGATGTTAATAATCACAAATAAGGTGACCACCAATGAAAGACAAATTAGGGGTAAACAGAGAAAGAAGAAGAGGAAAATGAGGAAAAAAGAAAAGAAAGAAATGCCAAAATCAAATTGGGAAAGCGAGAAAAATAAATAAATAAAGGAACAAAAAAATAAAATAAGAAAATAAAAAGGAGAAGAAGGAGAAGAGAAGAGGAAGAGAAAAAAGTCAGAGGGAAAAGAAAGCATATAAGAGAGAAAAGGGAATCAAAATATAGATGTTAGGAGACAACTCCAATAGAACAGTCACTAATCCCAACAAAGACTAGCAAACTAGTACCCAGAGATTAATATAAACTGCAAACAGCAACTGGTATTGAGGGAAGTGAGGGAAAAGAGAGGTAAAAAACAAAGCAAGCAAAAAGCAAAATAAAACAAGTAGAATAAACGAAAACAATCTCACAAAAAATTTCAAAAAATCGATATAATCACTTTTCAGGCAAACAGCAACAAAAGGACATAGAGAAAAAACAACTTTTTGGCTAGTGCAGACAAGAAGAGAGAGGTTTGTGTGGACTTGTAGTAGGGGATTTGAAATTAGATATATAAATGGGGTGAAATTTTAACCAGGTAAAAAGAAA
Source organism: Lasiurus cinereus (assembly GCA_011751065.1). NCBI lineage: Eukaryota > Metazoa > Chordata > Mammalia > Chiroptera > Vespertilionidae > Lasiurus > Lasiurus cinereus. Next base: position 48,058,886 of record JAAGEH010000030.1, on the reverse strand, counting down.
GAATAGGGAAAATCTAAAGTTGGAAAAGGGAAAGAAAAACAAGACAACAAAATGGGGAAAGTTAGGAGGAAAGTGTTGGCATAAAGGAAGAGTTGAGTTGGAGTAAAATTATTCTAAAGGAAAGATGAAAATAGAATATAGAACTCTAATCCCGAAATAAAATGAAGAGAAAACAAAATGACACTTGTTTTTTTCCAAAAAGGTAAAGTACTAGTAGTACTTAATAATACTAGTTTAAAACAAAAATATAATAATTAAAAAGGTAAAATCAATTGAGGTGGAAAGAAAAAAAATAGTCTTTTAATTAAAATATGTAAAAATGAAAAATAAAAAAATTAAAAAAGAAAATTAAAAATTAACAAAAGAAAAAAAAATAGAATGGTCCTTCACTTCCACTATTATTCTGCTTGGCACTCCTGTTTCCCAGTAGGGAAGGTATTGCAGTTCCCTGTGTTCCCCCCTCTTGGTGTTTTAATCTCTTTATTCTTTTGTGGTTATGCGAGAGTCAATTTGTGTGTCATCCACTGGGTGGCAGTGTTTCGGAATTGATCTCTGAGACAAAGCACAGGACCTCTCTAGGCTGTGCTCAGATCCTGCTACTCTGTAGTTCTCAAAGCCAGTTTGTGGGGATTTTGCAGCCAGGACACTGTAATAACTCCCAGGCTGTCCCTCTGCCCCAGAAAAAAAAAAAAACGAGTCGTTTTCCAGAGCTCCCCTCTGTCAACAGCTCAGAGAGTTTGCCTCCACACTTAGGGATCACGCCCTGACCACCTCTGCGGACCTCTCCAGAGGCAGCTTTCCCACAGCCCAGTTCCCACAGTGTGCCTATCTCTGTTGTGCAGGGGTGGGGTAGGAGACCTCACCCTGTCCCAGGCGAAATCTGACCCTTCCGCATGCCTTGTGGATCTCCGAATCCTCCCGTGCGTCCACGCCACCTGGAAAGCCGTGCTCTGGGTCCCCGGCTATTCGGTGGGTGCCTCTGCCAGCCGCAGCTTTCAGACCTCCGCAGACATCCACCTCCCTCTTATCCCAGGTGAAATCTGACCTTTCCATGTGCTCTGTGGATCTCTGAATCCACCGCGTGTCTGCGCCGATTGGAGAGCGGAGTTCTGGGTCCCCGGGTCCCCGGCTGCTCGATGGGTGCCCCAGACAGCGGCTTCAGACCGCCGCAGACATCCACCTCCCTCTGCAAGATGGCGTGGTTTCCGCGTTTGCGCTGGTGGCTCCGGTGGACAAAAACCTCGTGGCAGCAATTTAGGTGTTCACCTATGCCACCATCTTGGTTTCTCTCCGGCTTAGTACATTTTTAGATCCGCCAAGATCCTTCACATCATCCACAGGAATTAATTTCAGTGTTAAAGTTTATAATAAAGTATTGATGTTCAGATAACACTGATGTGGGGACTTTCATGCCCCCAGAAGAAGCCACCTGAGGTAGAAAAATCTTCAATGCTCTAATGGCTTAATACTCACAAATATCTTACATTATTTGTTCATTCAACATATAGGGGAGGGCAAAAGTAGGTTTACACTAGGGAGTACACAAAACAGAGTTTATTCTTTTATTATTATTAATTAATTATTGTGTCATTTATTGTTATTATTAACCCATTTTGCCCCACCTCTGTATTTTTTTCACCCCTGTATTTTATTGAATACCTACTGTGTGCAAGCTGCTGAGGGAGGATACAGATGTTAAAGAATCAAAAGAAAGAGCCTAGTAAATGCATGGATTATCTTCAGTTTTTACTGTTCTATTAACAAGTTGACCCCTGTCCTTAGTCATTATTATTCATAAACTAAAAATGAATCCTATTCACATAAAGTGCTATAAATATAGAATGTTACCTTTTCTATATTGAACCTGGACTTGAGAATCTATCTTCTTTCCTTCTCAGGCTTAGAATAGACAAAGATATATTATCCTTTATCCTTCCACTTTCCATCCATGCTCAAAGTTCTTAAAATATTTATTTCATTTTGTCTGATCATAGTTTGTGATTCCCTCTGATTAGCGAAGCTTTTTTGTTTGATATAAACCCAGTAGTCAAGCCTTTGAGGAATTTCTCTGTCAATTCCAGTAGGAATTACCACCTGTGTCCCTTAATTATGTTTCCTTGGAAACCAGGAAAAAATTCAAGCTTTTCACTTAAGCTGGGTTTAGGGTCAGTCTTAGCTGAAGCACAGAATTTTCCTAGGTCAATGGTTTACAAACTGTGGCTTGCAAGCCAGATGCAGCTCTTTGGCCCCTTGAGTGTGGCTCTTCACAAAATACCATGGCCTGGGTGGGTCTATTTTGAAGAAGTAGCATTAGAAGAAGTTTAAATTTAAAAATGTTCGCTCTCAAAAGAAATTTCAATTGTTATACTGTTGATATTTGGCTCTGTTGACTAATGAGTTTGCCGACCACTATCCTAGGTGCCCATAGCCTTGTGTAAGGTCCTTCTCCCTTGCTAGCCATCAGGGTCTCTGTGATTTCCCTAGGCTCCTTGTGGTTCCCTCAGGATGACTTGATGGTTCCCTTCCTTCCTAGAGCAACCGGAACCTCTGTGAACCAACTTTCCTCTTTGAATCATCTGTTTAGTTTTTTTATAGGATAGATTTTTGAGCAAACAAATCCTTGTGAGTCTTCTCAAACCACAGCAAATCACAGCATGCCATCTTCTGGGTAGTTGCTCCACAGATTTAGAATCATAGCATATTTTTAGAACTGGAAAGAACTTTGACGCTTTTCTGTTTTTAGTGTTGTTTTTTTAAGTTAGCATAATCTTTGCTTAAATGAAACTACATTTGGAAACCCAGTGTATAGAACAAGCTGTGCTAGATGGAGGGCAATGGATCCCTGTCCTCCAACTTTTCACTCTCCACATCCCCAGAGTAGCCCGAAGACACCATACTGCCTGAGAGCTTCATTTTGTATTTCCTTCTGCCTTTTAGAGGTCTGATCTCTGTTCTCATGAACTTGAGCCTACCTGCCCCCAGCCTACTTGAGGGTAAGGTGCCAGCCTTTTGGCAGTCACAGGTTTACCAACGCCTTGCTATCGTAAGTGTCAGGAGAGATAGGGGTCTCAGTAGGCATGAGAGATAAGGGTCCTTTAAAAACTATTCCAAGAGCTTACATGCAAGTGCTAAGTTTTCTCTTATTACAACATAGCACTTTTAAAAAATATTTATCAAAAATAGAGACTGTGAAAATGTTCTTCCCAGTGACTATGGTGAGAAAGCACTTCCCTATGCGTTTGCAAGGACACAAAACATTTCCCATTCTCACTTCAGCTTCTGACCAGCAAAATCTAGCTTCACCTCAATTGTCTCTGTCCTTAGAGGAACCTAACCCCATTTCATTAGTTTAATGGAAGTGGAGGGAGGATTGGCATAAAACTGATAATGCTGATTATTTTTGGAAAGCTCCATGTCTGAGAAGAACAGATTGTTTTATTTATTTATGTGGTCCACGTGACAACCTAGGACAGATAGAAGATAACCAGGAAGGCTTGATGTCAGAAATCTAATTTAGTTTAGTCTCTGATTTAAAAACAAAACTCTGTGTTTAATGGCAAGGGAAGAGGAGTGGAATGATTGGAAGGCTCCTTTGTTTTTTATTGCTGGGAGTTAGATTTTGCCATCTTATTAGACCACACCCTTTTGGGGAGGTAATAGAATATAGAGAAAAACATGGCATTTCAAATTCTTCATTCATTTTTTTTAAATATATACTTTATTAATTTTTTACAGAGAGGAAGGGAGAGGAATAGAAAGTTAGAAACATCAATGAGAGAGAGACATCGATCAGCTGCCTCCTGCACACCCCCTACTGGGGATGTGCCTGCAACCAAGGTACATGCCCTTGATCGGAATCAAACCTGGGACCTTAGAGTCCGCAGACTGATGCTCTATCCACTGAGCCAAACCGGTTTCGACCCTTCATTCATTTTTAAAGATTATTAATTTATACTTTCTCTTCCTTCCTTCCTTATTTTTGTGGCAATTTTTTAGGTTCCCAAAATGTGCTTGGTGTTGTTAGCTGCTGGAGACAAAACACTCAATCACAGGGTATGATGCTTATGGTCTGGGAGGATTCACATTCCATCTTTGCCATTTTACTACCTGAGGGACTTTGCCAAGTCACTTAATTTCTCAGAGCTTCAGTTTCATCTTTTGTGAAATAGGAGTAATAGTAACTCCCCTGAGTAGCAACAATGAAAAGATAATTAAATGAGGTAACATTTCTAAATTGCCTCCATAGAATGGTTGGCACAGAGTAGGAGCTTAGAAAATAAGAGTCTATTAGAAATCCTATTATAACCTGATGTTTAAGTTTATCTTCCACAGTCTATGAGGAATTCTCTGAGGGTTTTGGTATCCAGGTCTAAGTTTTATTCTGCCTCAGAGAGCCTCATGAACATTCCCCTTTAGCAACCCTTACACCAAGAATGGCTCCATTCCAAAGATCTGGAATTCCCAAAACTGCTTACAGACTCTAGTTTCTGTCCTTTATCATCTCTCTCCACGTTCATTCTCCCACTAAATGAGCTTTTCAGTCCCTTTGGTATCTCTAGGCTCTGGAACTCATCTTAGTTTCCTAAACTGAAAGTTTGAGATCACACCATATTCTTCCACATCTCTGCAATCTCCATCCTCTCCCTTTTCTCCATGTCTTCCTTTCATGTTCTTCCTGCATACCACAGCAGAACTACTCACTGCCACATTCTCACCAGGACATGATTCTTTTGTCCATTTCACTGGCCATGGCAATCTTTAACTCTGAATCAGCCCAATTACTTGTTTTTCTTCTCATGCCTTTGGTTTACCTGTTACTGGTGGAGAAAACCACTGAGCCATGCAGATGCTCATCCCCTTCAGCTTATATTTCCAATATTACAGTTTCCTTAACACTGCCCAGAAAATCTCTTATTAATCTTTAATTGGCTTGATTTTCCTTTCCTCCTATAGCAACTGCTCTAGCATAAAACCTTGACGAGTCTTCTTAAACCTTCTTCTCAGTACCATCCTCCTGAAATCACCATCCCCACCACCATTCAAAACTCATTTATACATCCTTTCCTACTGTCCAGCTGTCCCAAAAGAAATGTGTTCCTTCTTTTTACAAGATTCCATTTGTGCTCTTGATCCTCTCCTGACTTCTCTTGAACCTGTCTGAACCAATCGTTCTACTCTTGTCTCTTCCTCACTAACTTTCAAACATGTGCATGTCATTAGTTTTAGGAAAATTTTTACTGCCTTAATGGTCCACTCTATTTCTCCCTTCTACTTCACTGCCAAATTTCTCAGTAGGATTGTTTATCTCATCACATTTTCATTTATCATTTAAATTGTCACTAAAATTGTTGTTTTTTTTTTTCTTCAAACAAGCATTTGTATTGAATCTCAAAACGATTGTGTGGCATGGATGAAACCAGAATTTTTAAAATGTACATATCAAATACTGCCTATAAAATTATGAGCAGTCTATTGAACAAAGTGTGATTTTCTGCCATCAAGCTGGGCCTTCCAAAGCACAGAACGTTTGAGATCACACCATATTCTTCCCCTCTCCATTCTGACAGAACACACTTTTCTTTCAATCATCCCAGATAGAGTAGAACCAACAAAATGAAAGGTACAAAAGAAAGATCATAAACTGAAACAGAGGACAGAAATAGGTTAGAAGTTTGATGAATTGGAATCTGAAACACTTCACCACAGCATAATGTGAGACCCACAATGTCCCTGAAAGAGTTAGCACTTCTTGGTGGAGGAAGTGGGCCCTGGACAAAACCTGGGCCAGGTCAATTCTGTGGTCAGAAATAAAGGAATGATGAGTCATCCAGCAGCTCAATATATTCATAATTTTCTCAAGCACAACCCCAGAATATTCAGGAGTTTTGATGGATGCACACTCTTCAGGTGCAGCAGGTGGTAGGGGTGAAATATCTTCCAGATAAATTCCAGTGACATAATCATGTAGTAGTCCTGAGTAGATTAGTAAGTGGGATCCAGTTTCTGAAAGTGTGACTTATACCTGAAAGTTAGTACTCATCCAGCAGAGTGTACGTTCTGATAAATTTGTTTGCATTCACGAAAATGGGGGTAAAAGTTTCTCCTCTGGTGCTGTTATTGTGAAAAAGTAAAACATTCCTTGCACATTTAAACCTTTCCTCCAGTGTGTACTCTCAAGTGTTGAATGAAGAAAGATTTGTAGCAAAAATATTTCCCACATTAAATACACGCATGAGGCCCTTTTCCAGTGTGAACTCTGTGGTGTTGAATGGGAGTAGAGCTTCTGCTGAAGGACTTCCCACAGTCACTACATTCATAAGGTTTTTCTCCAGTGTGAATTCTGTAGTGTTTAATGAGGCTAGATTTTTGACTGAAGGGCTTCCCACAGTCATTACACTGATAAGGTTTTTCTCCAGTGTGAACTTTGTGGTGTTGCATGAGGTGAGCCCTTTGACTGAAGCACTTCCCACAATCACTACACTCATGCGGCTTTTCTCCAGTGTGAACTCTTTGGGATAACGAGGCAATAATTGAGCCTAAATGATTTTCCACATTCACTGCATTTGTAAGGCTTTTCTCCATTGTGAACTCTGTGGTGTTTAATGAGATGAGACATTTGAATGAAAAGTTACCCACAATCAGTATACTCATAGGGCTTTTCTCCAGTGTGACCTCTCCTATATCTAATGAGGTTAAAGATACACGAAAACACTTCCCCACATGTATTACATTCATATTTCACTTCTCTGGAGCAGACACACTGATGTTGAACAAGGTTCTGGTTGTGGCTGGCAGCTTTTTCACCTTCATCCCATTGGTGATATCTTTTTCTATTGAGAAATTCCTCTGAAATATAACTATTACTGTGTGGCTCCTGAGTGTTGAGCGTTGCTTTGTGCTGGAGTTCTGACATGGCTGTGAAGTCTTCCCCAACCTCCCTACTGGTTGAAGGAATCCCTGAAAAGTAGAAGCTGCACTTGGTCACAAATGAGGCCCTGTCCACAGATTCTTTCCAGGGCTTCTCTCCACTGGTATCCTTCTGTTAATGGGGAGGGTTTGCACTGAAAGAGAAGTCTCTCACACACAAGGCACTGAAGAAGCCTTTCTGCTCAAAGTCTGCTATCTGTGACTCAAATATTCTGAGTCAGGTGCAGAATATCTTTGAAGACAGAGAAACATCTCTTGCAGAGATGGGTCCTCTGGGTTGCTGGAGCTGTCTTAGTAGCACTAAACTGTGACTTCCATTGTACAGATACACTCTGCTCAGAACAGGCCTCCACATCATTCGTTTTATGCCAACAACCTACAGATGAGACCAGTGCAAACACTTCTACTATCATCTTGCAGTACAGAAGTCTCTGAGATTCTTCAAGGAGCCCCCACTCCTACTCAGAGAAGGAGATGGCCACATCCTCAAAGTTCTTCTCTGTTCTGGGTGCTGTGACCTGGGCTGCGGGGCCTGAGCGGCGTTGGCACTGGGGCTGGAGGGTCGATGGGTGATGCTGAGGGAGCTCTGTCCGCGTAGAGGAGGCGGGAGGCACGGACACCCCAGTCCCGCCGGTTGGGGGTCCACCAGCCTCAGACACACCTGCCCAGTGGGACGCCGCCTCCTTCACCTCCTCCTACTCGCCACCAGAGCGCTGACTGTGAGTCTGTGAACCCAGAGAACCTAAAATTGTGTTTTCACTTTCATCGCTATACTGAAACTCTCTTGGGGTCACCAGGCACCTCCTAACTGACAAAGCTAATGGAATATGTTCATATCTTCTTGACTTATCTTTGTTTTTTGATGCTATTGACTTCTTCCTTCTTGAATTTTTCTCCTCCTTTGGTTAATCTAATAATAATTTATCTTGGTTTTCTCCAAAATCTCTGAGGTTTCTGTCTTACTTTCTACTAATGGTTTCTCTCTGCCCATTCTTTCAATATTAGTGATGTTCCCCAAGTTTCCATGCTCAGCCTTTTTCTCTTCATTTTCTTAATTTTCCCTTTTGGATGATCTCACCCATACCTATGATTTCAGCTCTGACATCGATTGATGATTTTTAAATCTATAACTTTATTTCCCAATTCCTCCCCTAAACTCTATTCTTTCTGGTAATAGCTAATTGGATAGGTTGCAGATGGTTCAAATTCAGTGAGGCTCACCTGCCTCTCCATTTTTTTTAAATTAAATCTTTATTATTCAGATTATTACATTTGTTTCTCTTTTTTCCCCTACATAGCTCCCCTCTACCCGGCTCCCACCCCTCCCTCTACCCTTACCTCCCTCCGTTGACCTCATCCATAGGTGTATGATTTTTGTCCAGTCTCTCCCTGTACCCCCCTCATCCCTTTTCCCCCTGAGAATTGTCAGTCCACTCCCTTTCTGTGCTCCTGATTCTATTCTATTCACCAGTTTATTCTGTTCATCAGATTTTCAATTCACTTGATTTTTAGATTCACTTGTTGATAGATATGTATTTGTTGTTCATAATTTTTTATCTTTTACCTTTTTCTTATTCCTCTTCTTGAAGAGTACCTTTCAGCATTTCATATAATACTGGTTTGGAGTTGATGAACTCCTTTAGCTTTTTCTTATCTGTGATTCTTTTGTTTGTGATCTCTTCCTTTGTCTCGGCATTTTCACTATGCCAGGAGAACTTCTGTGTTGGATTCAACCTTAAGATACAAGACTTGCAAAACTGCAAAAGCCTCTTTGTTAAGCTTGGGTGGAGTCTCAGGGCTTAACAGACTGCCTTGCCTTCCAGTCAGCCCTGCCCTACACGGCCCCTGGGTCTCACGTGACTGGGTAATCGCTGGAGCAGTCCCTGTGCGTGTGCGGTTATGCAGTGCCTCTAGACCACTGCCTTTCTGGCTTCCCTGCACTCCAGGACCATATGAGTCTGGGTCCCCTGGGTTTCGCCCAAAACTGGGGTTTAGTGGAGTTAGAAGTGGTGCAGTTGGGAGGCTCTGTCTCCCGCCCACTCGTGAAAGCCAGTGGCACAATCAGCCGTTGGTCCTCTGTGTGCAGTGCTTTGTGCACCACCAGAGAGGCAGGTGAGCCTCACTGAATTTGAACCATCTGCACCACCAGCCCTTTCACGACTCCCCTAAATTTCCGTGCACTTCTCCCTTTTCACAGTTCAAGCTCCCCCCGTATGAGTTTTGGCTGAACGTGGGGTTTAGTGCCATATGATAAGGCGTTCAATGCAATTGGGAGTCTCCGTCTCCCTCCTGCCAGAGAAAGCCAGCCAGGTACTGTGGCACCCACTCTCTCCACGAGCATGTCTCCGTACCTCAGCTTTTTGCAGCTCCTCTGGGTCTCTGTGAGTCCCTCTCTTTCCTTCTATTGTAGAATTTCCACTCAGCCAGCTTTCCTGTGGTTCTGGATGATGTCCATTCTGTCTTCTAGTTGTACTTTTGAAATTGTGCGAGGCAGCAGTGTAGGTGTTTACCTATGCCGCCATCTTGGATTCTCACCTGCCTCTCCATAATCTGACCACTGCATCCCTACCACTTCACAGCTTTATTGTTAGATGCTTTCAGTAATTTTCATGGTGAAGGAAGCTAAGACCTTTGTTGAATCCTCTTTCTTTCTCCATCTCCTCTATTATAAATAACTAGTGATTATTAAAAGTCACTATTAATACTATTAGCAATTTCCTGTCCTGGGCCCTTTCAAAATTTAATTGGCACCAAAAGAATTTTATCATTTGTATCAAGGTGAGAATAGCCTTAATTGCCAGGCTCACCTTGAATTAAAAGAGAGGAAACAAAGAAATAGCCCCAAGCAGTGAGAAACCTGGCATCTAGTCAGAATTTGCCTCATATCTCTTCATATACACCAGGAAAGAAAATTTCCAATGTCATGTAAATAGTGTCTAATATCCTTAGAATACAATTTTGTAAGGAATGTCCAAAGCGATATGCTGAATACATCTAATTGCCTAATTTTTTGTTTTGTTTTAAATTGAGAAGAAAAACCAAAAACCAAAACCACAACCTGGGCTTCTTGGTCAGCAGGGGGAGCACTACTACTTTGCTCTGGGAAGATTTTCACCAAGGCAACAGCTATGTTTAATATAGACCACATCCTAGCAACAGGGAGGAAAAAAAACAATGATACGATCGATAAATTTGCTCCCCGTGGTTGGAGTTTTCAAAAATAGATTTTTCGCCTTTGTAATTTAATAGTGTTAGCTTAGAAAATGGTCATCTGCTGTTTTTTCATCTTCTCTGTTGTTCCTTTCAGCCATATTCTAATTAGAGACAAAGGTGTTTATTTAATCCAAAAGACAGGGTTTAAAATGGGTCACAGAGGCTAGTGTTACAGCACCTGATCAGCATTTAGGCTGTGTATGTAACACAGAAACAAAGACACTGATGTGCTCATTTTATTTAAACTGGACAAAACAGTGAAAGAAATCAGTCAAACTGGACTTCTGTCTAAAATGACCTTTTGTTTGAGTGAATTGATTCAGGGAGATCGAAATGGGGACATGGTGTCCTTCCCAGACTCAGCTGGAGTGGAGCCTATCACGCAAGCATGACAGTGTCGTGCAAAGGAAGAGTCCCAGACTGTCACCTGTGTTCTGCTCTGTGATCACATACAAATGTTAACTCTTTGTACAACGATTTCTTCTATTATTAACATAATCACTTGTATGAAGAGAAAAATTATATATATAGTTGAAAATACCTTGAAAGATCAAGAAATATCTACATATAAAAAGGAAATATTTATATAATAAATAAAAGACCTAGTTTGACACATATGTCTATACATATATAGGTTCTAGATGCATATATAATGTATATATACCTTAATACATGAATATATGTGCATACATATATATGTACATATGTGTGTATGTATGTGTCTATATAGCTAAATAGATTTATTTATATCTATATAAGATATATAAATTTATACATATAGGATTCTGTTTATAGTATTCTGTTTATAGTATATTATTCCACTCACATATTAAGACTAATAATAACTTTCAAATGGAAACAATAAGGAATGCAGGGCTCTATTGATGTCATTTTCTTTTAAAATTTTTTTTAGTGAGAAGTTTGTATGTTTTATTTTCCATGCACATTTCATAAGAAAAGAAGATGATGCTTTAACTAAAGCTGATAATACCCACCCATCCTTATCTAATGACATGCCTGATAAACACTTCCGTCAGTTCACTTTTCCTTGTCTCACTTGTACCATGAATGGAAGCATGCCATCAATAAAAGATTTCTGTAAGCATTTTAAGTGAAATAAATGATAAAAAATAGTGATTCTGAATGAAGAGAAATCTAGTTTAGCATGATAAAAAGCATGTATTTTAATTACTGAGTTTCTGAAATGGCTGCCTTTTTTTAGTAAACTTTTTTATTTTCCCAAATGACAATGAATAATTTAACATGGGACATTAAGATTGCTATTTTTTTTTTTTAGTAGTGAATTTTAAAGAAACAATTGGAATAGCTTTTATTTTTACCAATATAAAGTACTATTTCATCTGTGGCTGGTTAACAGAAGTTCAAAGTGAGGTACTAGTGAAGTCAATTAAAAAATTTAATTCCTGTGAGGTTTAGGTTTCTCATTAATAATCCTAACTAATCATTTGGTTACAAATGTTTATTGCTGTCCATATCTGAGACCAGACAATGAAATGTCTCTAAACAAGGCAAACTATCTCCATCATAAGAGGCAACTGATTCAAGTCCTTTACCCTACTTCTAAGTGTTTTCAGTATTGTCTTGTGGTATGTCAAACTATATTTTATATTCATGTAGTTCTTAGGAAGGGTTATAGGTTGAAGAATATCAGGCATTGTAATTCAACCCTACAGGAAAACTGGTAGCATACCAGACAGAAAGCTGAGATACAGTAAAAAATATCCTGGACTAGGAACTAGACATACTGTATTTGAATACCAAATCTTCCATTTACCATCTCTGAGCATTTAGACAAGCCACTAACATTCTGCAGCCTCTATTTCGTCATGGAAGTAGGAAGAGAGGTATAGCAACTTACTGTAGAGATTAAATAAAATAACCTTTGTAAAGTATTTAGCATAGGGCTTAGCACAGAGCTATCTTTAGTAGCTATCTTTATCCTCCTTACCATTATTCTAATGCCTATCAAAGAGGTATTGTTAAAATTAAACTAATATGGAATATGAACCACATTCTTTCTTGAATTGAAAATATTTTGTATACCAGTTTAATTTTTACATTAAAGTCATGTAAAATAGCACTATCTCACTAAAAGGAAATGATGCTAAAATTAAATGAATTCTTTATTAATTAATTGAAAATTCACTTGGCAAGTTATTGTACATTATGCACAAAATACTGAATTAGTTATCAACAGTCTTATATGAGACTTTTTTCTTGGTCGAATGTAGTACAACAACAAGGATAGCCTGGATAAATGGCAAAAATCATTTTTTAAAGTCATCAAGTTGCTATGGATGCAATGAAGATTAAATTAAAATTCCAGAGAAAGTAGAATCCTTTCCAAATTGAACTGACAGTATCTGATATATTTTCCCTGGGCATTTGCTAATCCTGACTGTGGGTTGTAGAGAATTTCTGCTGAGGTTAAAAGGGGAAAAAAGAAAAAAAAACAGCAAAGTTTTTAACAGTTTTAAAGGGATGATGTGACAAATGGGAAGGAGGAAACTCAAACACATGGTTGAATTTCCCCATGACATATTTGCTGAATTGTGGTACTGCACAGGAAACTATAGAGCAAAGGTAAGCTCCTAAAAGATGAGAGTGAAATCCACCTTTCTAAGTGTTGAAATGCTTGGAAGATAAAGATCCTCTAGGGAGGACCTTTCCTTAAAATGCCTCCAGATTTTTGAAGTTGTGGGGCAAGGAGCTGATGAGCTGTGCTGGAACTTCTGAAGAGCAGAGCTAGATCTCCTGTAGTCTTTTAGGGCTGAGGAGATGATGACCTTCAGGTTCACAATCACCACTCAGGAGAGCCAAGCCTTAGGAACAGGGATGGACCAGAGAGAGAACACGTCTTGGTAAAACTGAAATTCAGGCCCAACACACCTCAATTTCTTATGTAATTGAAGTGACCAGCCCCTTATCCTCTATGCCTAACAGAGGAAAGGGGGAACCCTTTCTGATAGAAGATAACATTTGTAATTTTTATGACTAATATCTGTCATTCTATCTAATAAACTGGTAATATGCAAATTGACCATCACTCCAAGACACAAGATGGCTGCCCCATGTGGACACAAGATGGTCAGCAGGAGAGAGCAGTTGTGGGCAGTTAAGGGTAACCAGGCCAGCAGAGGAGGACAATTGGGGATCACCAGGCCTGCAGGAGAGGGCAGTTGGGAAGGACCAAATCAGCAGGGTAGGGCAGTTGGGGGGACCTAGGCCTGCAGGGGAGAGCAGTTTTCGGTGATCAGGCCAGCAGGGGGGGCAGTTAGGGGTGACTGGGCTGGCAGAGGAGGGCAGTTGGGGGAGAACAGGCCAGCAGGGGAGAGCAGTTAGGAGTGACTGGGACAGCAGAAGAGGGCAGTTGGGGGGGACCAGGCCTGCAGGGAAGGACAGTTTAGGGGGATCATGCCTGCAGGGAAGGGCAGTTGGGGGGGACCCAGACCTGTAGGGGTGGGCAGTAGGGGGTGACCAGGCCAGCAGGGGAGGGCAGTTAGGGGGGACCAGGCCTGCAGGGGAGGACAGTTGGGGCAGGGCTAGGACTGCAGTGGAAGGCAGTTGAGGGGGCAGGCCTGCAGGGAAGGAAAGGTGAGGAGGGGGTACCAGGCCTGCATGGGAGGGCAGTTGGGGTGGAACCAGGCCTGTAGGACTGACAGTTAGGGGGGACCAGGCCTGCAGTAGAGGATAGTTGGTGGGAACTAAGCCTGCACAAGAGGACAGTTGGGGTGGGACCAAGTCTTCAGGGAATGACAGTTTGGGGGGACCAGTCCTGCAGGGAAGGAGAGTTGGGGGGGGGGACTCAGGCCTGTATGGGTAGGTAGTAGGGAGGGACTAGGCCAGCAGGGGAGGACAGTTGGGGGGACACACCAGGTCTGCAAGGGAGGACAGTTGTGGGGAGGGGGACTAGAACTGCAGTGGAGGGCAGTTGGGGGGGCAGGCCTGCAGGGAAGGGAAGTTGGGGGGGGGACCAAGCCTGCATGGGAGGGCAGTTGGGGTGGGACCAGGCCTGCAGGGCTGACAGTTGGGGGGCACCAGGTCTGCAGGGGAGGACAGTTGGGGAGGGGGAACCAGGCCTGCAGGGGAGGTCAATTGGGGAGACCCAGGCCTGCAGGATGGGGCAGTTAGGGGTGACCAGGCCACTATGGGAGGGCAGTTAGGGGTGACTGGGCCAGCAGGGGAGGGCAGTTAGGGGCAATCGGACCAGCCGGGGAGCAGTTAGGCATTGATCAGGCTGTCAGGGGAATGGTTAGGGGGTGATCAGGCTGGCAGGCCAAAGTAGTTAGGGGCAATGAGGCAGAGGCAGGCAAGCGATTGGGAGCCAGCAGTCCTGGATTGTGAGAGGGATGTCCAACTGACTTTTTAGGCTCGATTGGGCCTAAATGGGTTGTCAGACATCTCTCAAAGGGTCCCAGATTGGAGAGGGTGCAGGCTGGGTTAAGGGACACTCCCTCTCCCTCCACATGAATTTCATACACCGTGCCTCTAGTATGTTATAAAATTAGTGGATGTGTGATGTGGCAATAAAATGTGACTAGTAACCAAAAGAAAACGCAGATAATAGATGCAGTCCTATTGATGATCTAGATATTGAAATAGGCATTCAAGTATTCCCAAATAATTCACAGCATAAAGTGGAGGCCAACAAGGGGACCAACAAATCCAAAAGAAAATAGTAATTACTTATGATGGAGTTATGGTTTGTGGGGAAGTGTCCTCAACAAAGAGAAAGTGTCCCGCTTCTCTCCCCCTTATGAAGGATGGTGGTAAGAATAGGGGAAGAGTGCTTTTTGGACTGTACACAAGGATCAAGGCTTCATGTCCTGGATTGTGAGTCAGAATAAATCCAGATTACCAAATCCAAAATTCCAAAGAGGAGTCAAGGAGTACAAGCAAAAAGGTCAGGAATCAAGAGCTGAAGAGTGAAGGTGAGGACTGAAGGCATATCCTGAAGCAGTGTGCAGGCAGAGCAGCAGACAGGGGAAAGGCAAGAGGGAGGGGATAGATTCGAGAGATATTAAGGGAGCAGAGTCAAGAGGTGACAATTGTTTGTATGAGAGTGAGGGAAAGGGAAGAATCTATGTTGTCTCTGAAGTTAGGTTATTGGATGAGTGTCTCTCAGATGGAAAAAACTAAAGAGAAGCAGATCTGATGAGTAGGAAGGAGGCTTAAATATGAGACATTTTAGGTGCCTTCCAGGTTCACTACACTGTTTTACATACTCACATGCACATATGCATACACAAGTGAGAACTTTGTCTGAAATATAGATGTGGGTGTCATCAAGCAACAGGGAACAAGGCTGCTTAGGGAGAATGTTTCAAGTAAGAAGAGATAGAATCCTGAGGGATATCCACACTGAGGGTTCAGAGAGGGGAAAGGGAAACTTGAAAGGAGACCCTGGTCAGAGAGGATTAGAAATAAAATAAAGCCAGAGAGCTTCATAGAGACTCAGAGGAAAGCATAACTTAAGAAAAGGGGCACCTTCAAATATGAACGCGCAAAAGGTATTATTAAAACTTAAAGAAAGCATTGAAAATTAGAAAAGGGAGATTCTTGGGAGAAGTGGACATTAAGAATCAGAAGGAAAGGAATGGTATAGGTTAGTTCTGAGACAGGGTGAGGTTCTTATTTGTTTGTTTTGTTTTCAAAGTGGGATTTAAATATGTTTATATGCTGAAGAGAAAGACCTAGTAGAAACCAAGTGGCTGAAGATGTGGGCAGAGATAAATAATGGTGTCAAGTCCCAGAAGGGGTAGGAAGATAGAAGATTTGAGTTTAAAATAGATCTACATGTGGGTGTATCTATTTATATATCAGTAAGACTACACAGATAAAAATCAATTCTCACTGGATAGGATTTTTAATATAGTAATATGAAATATACCTAATGTTTAAAGTGGAAATACTATTAATAACCAAGATAATACAATCCAAAAAAATTCCCATTAAAATTTTTTATTTTAGAAAGTGATTTGTCCAAAATGCTTCACTTTGTCTTCTTAAACAAAATGTTCTGAACATAATCTGACCTTTGCTTGATGACTCTCACTGAGCATCAGTCACTGTGCAGTGCTATCAGCCCGCCATGCCCTCAGGAGCACTGGAGGTCCACAGGGCTGCTATCCCAGTACCAAATGGCTCCAGACAGATGCATATTAGACTTCTTCTTCTTCCCTCCCTGTTATTTGTCACTCTCTGCTGTTGTCAGTCCTGACTCCCTGCTTCTCATGTGTTGCCTTCACTTTGCACACATCTGAGAGTGGCTCTGGCCATCCTCAGGCATGGACATGGGGACAGCTTGTTATGCTACTCAGATGCCTTTATGCAGAGTCCCAATCCAAAAGAACTCTAGCCTTCCTGCCTCCAAGTCATCACCTGGGCTTCAGGAGGGAGTTGAGGTGGCTGCAAATCTGAGTTTGTGGATGTGGAAACACAATTGGCTGGCCAGGCAGCTTGGCCCAGCCTCCCCTCAGTTCTCAGGCACTCTTCCTTCTCCAGGAGGTGTGCAGACCTGGGTCACCAGGAGGCTGGAGTTAAACACTCTTCTGCCTCAGGTCCTGAGCTACCAGGCACTGCTGTAAATAAGTCATGAAATCTGACCAATTTTTTTTATTTGTGTTTTTCTGTCAATGGGGCCAATTTATTTTGTCCCCTGTAAAAGGTGATGGATTTTATGGCTTCCTTTCTTGCTCTCTAGGAAGAGGTAGGAAGATAGAAGGGGCCGATTAAATTACCCCATAATTAGCATCTTGATCTAAATGCCCCAGTAGAAGTTAAACCTCTTTCTTTGCCTAGAGAACCCATTTGCACACAAGTACCCACCAGAGCAGAGGCTGAAGTTAGTTGGGAACTGCTGCTGCTTCCCCTGCAATTAGTCTTTTATGCCAACATTCATATTTAAAAAAATATATATTTTTATTGATTTCAGAGAGGAATGGAGATGGAGAGATAGAAATATTCATGATGAGAGAGAATCACTGATCGGCTGCCTCCTGCATACCACCTACTAGGGACCAAGCCTGCAACCCGAGCATGTGCCCTGACAAGTTCATAGGCTGATGTTCAACCACTGAGCCATACTGGCTGGGCCCAATATTCATATTAATTGCAGGGATGATTTTAATTCTATATCTTTTGTGTTTTTTTTTCCTTACTCCTGAGGTCTCACATACAGGAGAGGGAACTGGCTCTCAGGTGTTCAGAATTATGCAGGAAATCAGAGTATGTTACCCTAAAATATGACATTTTGGTGTAAGGGTTATTTTGAGCTAAATGCACTGAATAGGTGTAAAAAGGATGCTCTGACCTTCCCTTTTCTTCCTAAATGCAGGTGATAAAGCTCCCATGTGAATGTTGTCCTCTGTGTACCAGGAGGAAAGAAACATACTTAGGGAATGAGGCCCAGAGAATTCTGTACAAACTGACCTTGTAAAAATAACTCTTTTCTAGAACAAAAGAAATAAACAAATAACATTGAAACAGACTCATAGACATAGAGAACAGATTGATGATTGTCAAAGGGGTTTGGAGGACAACGTGAAAAAGATGAAAGGCTTAAGAAGTATAAATTGGTAGTTACAAAATAGTCATAGGATGTAAATTACAGCATAGGGAATTTAGTCAAGAATCCTCCTATATAATAAAGAGGTAATATGCAAACTGACCTCCATGCCTCACACAAGATGGCTGCCCCCATGTGGTCAAAGATGGCCACCACAAGATGGCTGGCAGGGAAGGGCAGTAGGGGGGTACCAGGCCTGCAGGGGAGGGCAGTTGGGGTTGACCAGGCCATCAGGAGAGGGCAGTTAGGGTGAGTGGGCCAGCAGGGGTAAGCAGTTAGGGGTGATTGGGCCAGTAGGGGAGGGCAGTTGAAGGCAATTGGGCCAACAGGGGAGCAGTTAGGCATTGATCAAGCTGGCATGGGAGTGATTAGGGGATGATCAGGCAGGCGAGCAGTTGGGAGCCAGCAATCCTGGATTGTGAGAAGGATGTCCAGGGGGATTGGGCCTAAATGGCAGTCAGACATCCCCCAAGGGATCCCAGATTGGAGAGGGTTCAGGCTGGGCTGAGGTACACACTCCCGCCCCCCCAGGTCAGGAATTTCATGCACTAGGCTTCTAGTATATAATAAAAGGCCAGCCACCATAAGGGTAACAACCAGAATGGCCAGAGACCAGAACTACCACTGCCCCTCACCGGGCTGGCACTCCCTTCAAGCAAGCAGTTAGGGTGACCAGGTAGGCAAACAGGCAGACAGAGTGGTTAGGGGTGATCAGGTAGGCAGACGGCCCCTTGCTGGGCTGGCTCTGCCCCCAAGCAAGAGATTAAGGGCAATCAGGAAGGCAGGAAGAGTGGTTAGGAGTGATCAAGCAGGCAGACCAGGAGTTAGGGGTGATCAGGTAGACAGGTCAGTGGTTAGGGGTGATCAGGTAGGCAGGTGAGTGATTAGGGGTAGTCAGGTAGGCAGACAGCCCCTTGCAGGGCTAGCCCACCCCTCAGCAAAGAAAGAGAGAAGACCAGGCCACTAGCGGTGATTCTGTGGCAGGTGTGTGGTGGCCAGCGATTGCCTGCAGAGGAAGGCCCAGGCCAGCCAAGCCATCCCATTCTATCCCTGTCACCTGCAGAGGGAGGCCAGCGTGGCAGGGAGGGAGGGCAATGCTGCACAGATGGCAAGCCGTGGCAGCAGTGGGGTTGGAGTCAGCTGCCTTACCCAGGGAAGGAAAGCCCTGATAGGCCCTGATTTCAGGCCAGACTTAGGGACCCTACCTGAGAGTCCCAGATTGCAAGCTGGGCTGATGGGATCTCTCCCGACCCCACACACTGTGCACTGGGCCTCTAGTATTATAATAATACTACAAGAGGCCCAGTGCAAGAAATTCATGCACTGTGTGTGTGTGGGGTGTGTGTGGGGGGGGGCTCCCCTCAACCCAGTCTGCACCCTGTCCAATCTGAGACCCTTTGGGGATGTCTGATTGCTGGTTTAGGCCCAATCCCAGGAACAGACTGCCGGTTTAGGCCCAATCCTGGCAGTTGGATATCCCTCTCACAATCTAGGACCACTGGCTCCTAACTGCTCAACTGCCCCCCTGCCAACCTGGTCACTCCCAACAGTCCGCCTGGCAGCCTGGTTGCCTCCAACTGTCCCCCCCCACCACCAGCCTGGTCACTTCAACTGCTCCCCCTGCCAGCCTGGTTGCCCCACATAGCCTGCTGTTCAGTTGTTTGGTCATCCCTCACTAACCCCCTGCTGGCTTAGTTGCCCCATGCAGCCTGCTGTTCATTTGTTTGGTTGTCCCTCAGTAACTCCCCTGCTGGCCTTGTCACCCCATGCAGCCTGCTGTTCGGTCGTTACTGTGATGGCATCCAGGACAATTTGCATATTCCTCTATTATTAGTATAGATGTATGGTGCCTGGTGGGTACTTGAAATATTGGGGGAATCAGTTTGTAAAGTATATGCTTGTCTAGCTACTATCCTGTATACCTGAAACTAATACAAAATAATATTGAATATAAACTGTAGTTTAAAATAAAAAATAAAACACCTTAATCTTACATTAAAATAAAATAAAAATAACTTTTCTTCCTTTAGCCTCCCCATTTGTTTTAGGTGCTTTTCCACAATTGCCTCTCTTTGTTCAATTTAGCATAAAAGCATTTAGGTTTTTCCATTTCTTTGGTCTTCATTTCCTTATGAAGGCTCCATGTTACATAAAACCTATATTAAATAAAGTTTGTATGATTTAACCTGTTACTCTGTCTTATATCAGTTTCATTCTTAGACCTGGCCAGAGACTCTAAGAGGCTAGAGATAAAGTTTTGCCTGCCTTAAAATTACTTCTGGAAAATGATAGCTTTGCCTCTGAAGGAAGAGTCAGAATTTTCTGTTGTCCTCTTTAAAGTGTCTGGTAAAATTCTAGGTGTGAAGATCTTTGTGTTGTATATCAGGCACACACATATAGATAGAATCACTTTCTCAAAGGCAAATGTAATGTGATCAAGAGTGTTGGCAGCTGCTGCTTGTGGGTTTCTCAGCACTCATTGGCCATTAAAATTTGATAGCAAATGTTATCCAACATTTATATAGTAAGATCCTGCCTAGTAAATGTGCAGTGATTATTAAATCATCAACAACGAGATCATGGAAGCTGTTGAAGTCAAAATAGCTTCCTGTTTCTCTCTGCTCAAAGCAAATTACCCCCCCCCCCCACCGCCTTGGGTGTTATGTAACAAGCTTTGAGGAGCAGTTGGTTATGGTAGTAAAATCTACTTCTAGGCAAGAGAGTAAAAAATAGAAATTGAAAAAAACATGCATCAGTTACATTTGATTAAAAATGATGCCATTTTTTTTCATGTAAACAAACTAATATGTGTATACAAAAACACATAAAAAATCATTTGAAAAAAATGCACACAACAGTATTAACAGTAGTTTTGTATGAGTGATGACAGAAGTACTTGGAAAAGCATCACCCTAATCGGTTTGGCTCAGTGGATAGAGCGTTGGCCTGCGGACTGAAAGGTCCCAGGTCAGATTCTGGTCAAGGGCATGTACCTTGGTTGCGGGCACATTCCCAGTGGGAGATGTGCAAGAGGCAGTTGATCGATGTTTCTCTCTCATCGATGTTTCTAACTCTCTATCCCTTTCTCTTCCTCTCTGTAAAAAAATCAATAAAATATATATTTTTAAAAAATATCAATTGGCTTTAGAGTGGTATAATTTACATGCAGTGAAATGCTATAACCCATTTAAGTATACAGTTCTATGAATTTTGACAATGTATACATATTTTTAATTATCATCACGATCAAGACAAAACATTTGATCTCCTCCCAAAAGTTTCTTCATGCCCCTTTCAATCAATTCTACTTCCCCAACCTTTAGTTCCAGGCAGCCACTGATCTGCTTTTTTTGCAAAGTACTTTGAATTTTTTTCATTTTCCTTATCTGTATATTGCAATATTCTCTAGTGAACATATATTTCTTTTTAAAATTTAAAACATTTTAAAAACTTAAAAATAATTTTAAAACTATGTTAAAAATACAAAAGAAATGCAAAACTTTAATCTATGAGATAAAGTTATTTCAAAATTGATTTATTATTTCTCCCCCGTAACATATGCACCAAAGCGTGGAAGTTTTATTTTCTTGCTTTGCCTCCTTATTCTAAAGAATCTTTTCCCCCAAACCACCTCTGACACTCCAGTTATTTGGCTGACCCAAAGTTGCTCAGACTGATCCTGCCCCCAAAGTCCACAGCTCCTCATGAATCAGTGGCCTCTAGGGGTTATAATAGTCTTCTTACACAAAAGAAAAAAAAGGGAGACTACTCCTTTTTCAGAAGGTTACAAATATTGTTATGCCCAGAGTTCAGGGTCCCCAATAATCCATCATTAAGGAGCCTTTTCCGATGCAAAAGCAAAGAATCTTTATTCAAACCTGGGTTTGGCTCTCAGCCTCTTTCTGGAGCAGCAGTGAGGCGAGAGAGTGAGCTGGGCGGGAACAGTGAGTTTTATGGGGTAGGATAATTGGGCTTAGGAAAGTGACAAGGGTTACAGAGATTGGTCACTTGAATTAGGGTCTTTCTGTGGTTTAGCCTTATTAGGACCTTCGCTGTGTTCCTGGAGCTTCATTGGTCCATTTGGGTGGTGGTCGGGGAAGCTAGGACATTGCTGACACAACTGTGGCCCCTCCCAGAAAAGGGAGAGGGTTTAGGCAGGGGGCCCAGCCCTATAGGACAAGATGGAGGGGAGTTCATTTCCTTTCAATATGTGACATTGATTTTGATCTATTGCTTAGGACACTCATTTAAATTACTCTTTTCCCCTCAATTCTGTTTGAAATAGCTCCCAATTACACATAGTGAAAGCTTAAACACAGTCAAATATCAACATGATTTCCTTCCATGGATAAATTTCCTGCAAAACTATTGGAAACTTTCAGAGACTCTAGGAAACCAAGGAAAACAGTGGTGAATGAAATAGACAGGATCTTGGGATTAGGTGAGGATATTGCAAAACTAAGAAGCTGGTAGCTTCCCTCCCTACAAAGGTTATGAAGATGATCCTAACCCACCTATGAGGTATACAAGGTGCTTCCATGAAAGCCAAAACAAATGATCAAATATTTACTGCCTCCTATTCAGATACAAAGTCCTCCTTTGTACCAAAGCACCAAGTACACTTCAGATGATGCAGCCTAGAAACCCTGATCAGAACACATAATTTTATTTCATTAGCATTGCCCTTAAGGGCATAGTGATACAGTATACACAGGCTGCTTACTGTGTAAGAACTTTACATATATTATTTTTCTTAATTTCTCCATTTTACAAATGAGAAAATCAAGGCGTTGAGGGTTAGGGCAAATTGCTGGAGGCCACATGGAAAGTAGCAGAACTGGAATTTAAACCTCCAAAGCCCGGCTCTCCTCAATGGCCTCACGCTTGTTTGCTCTGCAAACAATGGCAGGAGTGCCCTTTCCCTTTAGTCGGCTTGTTAATGTTGTTCTGAAAGCATTTGCAAAGAACTTTCATCCGTATTCGCAAGGCTTATGCCTGTACCTTCCTCTTCTGTTGAGAATAAATCTTTCACTCATTTCCTCTTGATTCCACAAGTATGAGATAAAGCAAAAAAAATGACTGGCTTTTATATATTTGTCTATTATTGAGGAAGCACTATCACCATGGAGAAAGGGAGCAACTCAAATAGCATTCCCAGCTCCTTTGCTTCAGTTATACCAATCTGTTAGATTGATTTCTTCACAGAATCGAGCAGTTGTTAGAACATGGTGCAGATAGAGCATTTACTTTTCCTTCAACCTTTGAATTAAGAAGATTAATTAATATAGTTAATATTTATTATTGTTCTGATAATTTAAAATGGAAGATAAGGAACATTTTTATGTGCTAGGCACTAAGTGTTTTACATAGATTATCTTATTTCTATTATTATCATTCTTATTTTTCAATGTAGAAAATCAGTTAGAGAGGTTAAATAATTTGTTCAAGGTCACAGAGCTTGTAATTGCTCAAGGTCAGCAAAGCCAGGTTTCAAAGCCAGCCTGTTATGCTGTACTCTGCTCCCTCCTCCAAATTCAGCTGGACTCTCATTGGGTGGCATACTGAATTCATTCAAATAACACTAATGTATTAAACATTTCCTTTAAGGAATGTTGCAAAAAAAATCTGAGGGAAAAAAACAACAAAAAATCAAGAAATCTTAGAAATAAATAAGTCATGTGGAAAGAGAGGCCAGTTAACAAGAAAGAGGAAGTGAAATGGGGTTAGGGAAAGCCAGATTCAGATCTCTAACCATCACTGCCTACTGTGGGGAGCTGTGTTGATACCTTAGAGATTTGGCAGAGTTACATGGCATGAGCTACTGCCTACCGTGATGAGACATTTTTATTATTTAGCTGAAAGTGTTGTTTTAAAGAGGCCAGCATGGGAAGAATGAGACTAAGGGATGGGCTTTTAAAGTAATTAATTGAAAAGGACTCCATTCATTGAATGTTTAAGTGCTGGAAAGATGGGTAAAAAAATAATTTTAACCCCTTTATGATGCTGCCTCGTATAGAGCTGGTTTGGTCATGTAAAGTTATAACAACTGGTCTGAGTGGAGAATGATTTAATAAGGCCACAGTCGAAAGGTCATAGGAGGTATCTGTTTACAATAGAGGGCATCTTTTCCATCTAACCATAATCAGATAGCCACCTGCAGGACACTAAATGACAGACACATATAAATCCATTATCTCTCACATTTACCTTTTCATGTTTCACTTGTTACAATCTTCTGCCAGGGCATCATATCTCACATCAAGAAAATTAATGGCCATCTGAGGCTTGCCTGCGTCTCGGCCCTGGGCAGCTGAGGGGCTGAGGGCAGGTCTGGTCACACCGTGTGCCTGCTCTCCCTCCCCACCAGCTGGGCTTAAAGGACTGGGGGACACCGGTGGGGCTGAGGGGACTGGGCACTGCCATCTTGTGGCTATGGGCTCTGCTATCTTTGTGATGGCATGACGGTCAATTTGTATATTCCCTCTTTATTAGATAAGATTATTTGGTTTAACCCATGACACTAGCCTTTCAAATTTCCTTGGGATGCAATTTCATCACCTGCTGAATTTAATATTCCTTTTACCTGCTTAGCATATACAAATATATCTTCTGACAACTCACCAGTCATATAAAAATGTTTATGGAACAAGACTAAGGACAGACTCAAATATAAGATCTGTAAGAGCAGAGATTGTCTTGTTCAGTGTTGTTTCTTTTACTCACCACAGTGTCTAGTCTAAAGTATGCTTGATGGATTAAATTGGGAAAAAATGCTTATGCACTTTGGTATGATATCAAAACCTCCTTTCAAGATGACATAGATCCACTATCACTACAATTTGAATAATGCATACATTAATTAGACTGTACTCAGATTCACCCCAAGTTATCATCTTGACAATAAGGATATCAAGAGAGAGCTTCATTTTGTTGCAGTCCAAGGATACTACAATTTTATGATCAACCAGTCTTTTAACTCTTGTCAAAAAAAGAAGTGAGGTTCTCAGAGATGCCTGACTCTTTGAGAACCTAGGTCATGCTGACACCTGCAGATTTTCTAGTTGATCATTTTCCAAGGGTTTGCAGTGTGGCCTTTTAAAGATCCACTGAAAAATCACACTGGGGATTACACTGGAGAACAGATCTTCCATTTAGCTTTGAAAATTAAAATGATATTTGTCTATCTTCCATGTTTTCTTAAAAGCTTCTGCTCTTTTGGTAGTTTTCACTATAAAAGATTGGGCCTGGAAACATAAACTCACTGGAAGGAGTTAAGTGATCTTTTAAAATTACATTACAATGGCCTTGATTTTGTTGTCTCAGACCATTTATTTCCATACCTTTTTAATTTGAATACCACTCATCTTTACTGAAAAGACAACAATAAAAGAGATTTTTTTGTCATTTACAAACTACTATTAGTTCTAATGTAATCTTGATCCAAAAATAAGTATAAACATTTTTTTGTTAACCACATTTTTTTAAATAACAAATAACTTCGTGGTTTCACATAATTCTGTATTTAGGTTAATGCCATTCTTTTACTCATCTCTGTTCATTGGCCTTTTCCTCCCATGTTTTGTAGGCACCTAAGCTATATATGAGCTCGTGAGAAAATAGGCTATATAGTTACATTGCTTTTGCACATCTTTTCTCCTTTTTTTTTCTCATAGAGAAATCATATAGTCAAAATTTTATTTTTGATAACCTCTTGAACTGCATTTCTTTTAAGAATATTCTGCCATGAAATCATATTTTCTTCTGTATATCAACCTCAGACTCTTAAAACTTGGGCTATATCAAACTTTTCTTTCCTTAATAATCATCCAGAGATCTTTTACTTTAGGGGCACTATTACTTTCATTTCATTGCAAATCTCAGGTTCTGGTCATTTCATCTACTCTTTGGGAAATAAAATTGTCAGTATGTTAAGTCAAAAGGTAATAAAGAATTATTTTGGTTGAATAAAACCCTTAGTAAGTGTCTGATTATTTGAATCTCTACCATTATTCTTTCATATCCTATCCCACAAAATGATTCATAGGAAGCATATTTATTATTCCATTCTACAATCTCAAGTTTACTTCCCATTTTATATGTCAACACAGAATAACCCATATTCTGTGTTGATCTGTAAAACACCTGAGATTGTGAAATTGTTGAGAATTGTTTATGACCCATTTCTCAATTATTATTCCAATTGAGATGAGTTGGTACTACATTCACACTGTCATTCTTATGTCTGCCTGATTTAGACAAAAAATTATTTGCTTGCAAGAAACAGGAACCTATTCAAGTTAACTTAAACTAAAAATGAGGCATTTGATGAAAGAATATAGGGGTAAGTCATAGAATACGTGACCAGGGAGAATAACTGGGCTCCGCAAGGAACTAAGTTGGGAACTAATATCACTCTCACTGTGATCTCATAGTCGGTTTGCATCATTCTCCTGCCTTTGCAGCCCAGCATTTCCTGCTTTACTATGCACAAAGCAGAAGAGGGTGATGTTATCTTCAATGGACATGACCCTCCAGATGCAGTTCTCTAGCCTCAAAACTCAGTGTTCTTTAAACTCACTCTCAAATCTAATTGCCTTGGCTTGGCCTATGGCATAATTTCTTTGGTGTCACAGGTCAACTTTTGGTCCCGTTATTCAGAACTGGAGAGGAAAGGGTCTCTTGATACCAACATATTGTGGAAAATAGCTTTTCTAAGAAGGGTATGGGGCACAGCATGAATGATTTGGGATTTTCATGTTAGAACTGCTATCTTCTACTCTATTTAATGCCATAGGTTGTTTTTTTTTTCTCTCCACTATCACAAAGTTGTTTCCAGCCAAACACATCCTATACTTCTTTGTAAGATATACTCCCATCTTAGATATGAGTCTTTCATTCTAGCACTTATTTTAAACCATAGTTGAGAACTTAAATTTCATTCATTGATCTCTCCCAGATCCTCCCATTTCGCCCAAAGAAAATCAACAAAAACATCCTCTATATTCTCATATATTTCCGTTTCCTTCCAATAATGTAATTCTCCTAAAGACTATCCCAGTTTCCCCCTAGGACTCAGCATAATTGGGTGGCATTCCTGGGCATATGTTGAGAAAGACAGCAATGCTAGCTTGCTTTCATTTATTGTGACTGCCTCTAAGCTCCACCACAGTTGGGAACTTCCAAGACCAAGATATATTTTTTTCCTCCCAAGTATTTGGTATCTTTGAACTACTGAGACTATCTATGATGACAAAAGCATAATATGCTAATTAGAACAGATGACTTTCCGGATGAAGCTGGGGCTGGAAAGGAAGACCAGATCTTGGTGCCAGAAGGAAGCCGGTGCTGGCAGCCAGGGGAAGGAAGGCCTGGTCTTGCATGAAGTTTGTGCATTGGGCCTCTAGTGTAAGTATAAAAAAGAAAAGTGCTGTCTAAGTGAGAGACATGCTATTTAAAAAAAAAAAAAAGCAAATGCTACATGATAATACTGAACCTCTATACCTCTCAAGGGAACTGGAAATGTTAATGAGGTTTATTTTTCTTATCAGTAGGGAAGGAGTGGTGACCCTTTCTATGTGGATGGGGATAAGTTAAGTTTTCAGCATCAAGGTCAAAAGCTAGATTTTACAGAAAAAGTGACTTAGTTCATGAGGACAAAAGAGACACTTTGGAAGCCGTTAGGTTAATTTCTTCAGAATGCTAGGATGTCAGTTTTGGTGGGGAGTCAGGAAGTAATAGATCCATCTGATCAGAACACTGTTCTTGGCAATGGAAATGGTAACAAGCCTAAGAAGTTTGGACCACAGACCCAGTGCTATTTTTCTGGTGTTCCAGGCTATCATTGCTAAGGCACAGGCAAAGATATTACTAAATAATCTGTATTATAAAGAGGTAATATTCAAATTAGGCCAGAACTCCATAACAAGTCACGATCAAACAGGAGGAGGTTACGCATGCAGGCGAGGCCCAGAGTGGAGATGGAGACAGAGGCGGGGGGCCTGCCCAAGCAGGTGCAGTGGCTCAGGCAGCCCCGGAGCAGACACAGACAGGGGGGCCAGGAAATACTGCGAGTCAGGCTCAGGTCCCGGCCCCTCAGGGTGCCGTCTGACCTGACTCCCATGGCAGATGGCACTGCTTGAGTCAGGCGCGGGTCCTGGCCCCCTGCGGGGTGCCTCCTCACACACAGGAGGCGGGATGCCTCCTATTGTGATTTTAATCGTGCACTGGGCCTCTAGTAATCATAATCATTATAATAGTAATACTAGTAATAGTGATAATATTGTCCAGATATCTTAACTGCTTTGACATTGTAGACATGGTAAGGAAGGGAACAGTTTGAAGGAAGCTCTTGTCTCTTTCACTGCCAGGTTTCGTTAAACAAGTGAGTCTTCAACCTTTGAGCCATCCAGGCTGAAAAAATGTCTAGAGTTTATGTGGAGAAAGATAGTGAAGTTAGCATTTATACTTAGTAAGTCTTAATAATAATAATATTTTAAAATAAGAATAAAATGCAAATAAAAAAGAAACAAATTATTCTGCAATCTTTCCTGATGTTATGATTACTTTTGCTAGGTTGTAACTTCTAAAAATTAGGAACCATATCTCAAACTTCATGAAGCAATTAGTACTTAATACAAATTTATTATTATTGATTTATATAATAGCTATGTTTCTTAATAAGAATTACAGAAGATGAAGCATCCTGGAATTAAAAGTATTAAGTTTTATTCTGGTTTCTTTGTTATACTTCTTTTCCCCTAAGTTGATGGGCTAGACTTAGGTGCTGCTTCTTTTCTTTATCTAACCTGATTTTTAAAAAATTTGAAACATACTACTCATTCTAAACTTTCTTTTGTCTTTTCTTGCTGGATGTGGAAATTCAGATTCAAATTCCACAGTATTGTCAACTCTGTGTTAGGCTTCTTATATCTATTTCATAGATAAGAAAACCAAGGCTCAGAGAGCTCAAGTGTATGATCCAAGATCAGACAGTTAGTAAGTAGCAGCTGCAAGAATGATATAGTTTAACCATAAACCAGTGAGAAAGAAACTTAAGAGGAATAGAAGTAAATAGTTTGAAGTACACAGAGAAAGGTTTCCCTTCTTCCCTCTTCAGAATAAAAGTGGGTAGGAGAGTCAGGGAAGTTTCTGGAAGGAAATGAAATCTAATCTGCAAGATTGCCAATCACTCCATGAACAATTGAGAGTTGACTAATCTGGAGCAAACATTTTTTCTTTCATTTCATTTTAGTTATATATGATAGTCTATGTTTAGAGAATATAAATGCAAAGTAGATAAATTGCCACTAATCTATATAATAAAAGCCTAAGCAACTGGTAAGGTGGAACAACCAGAATGACCCGTCACTATGGTGCACACTGACCACCAGGGAGCAGATGCTCAATGCAGGAGCTGCCCCCTGGTGGTCAGTGAGCTCCCACAGGGGGAGTGCTGCTCAGCCAGAGGCCCAGCTCATGGCAGGCAAGTGCAGCAGCAGTGGCAGGAACCTCTCCACCTCTGTGGCAGCACTAAGGAGCAGTGAGCCAAGCAGTAAGAAGCAGCAAGCAGGTGGGCGGTAAGGAAGGAGGGATCCCAGACTGTGATAGGGATGTCCTGGACTGTGAGAGGGCGCAAGCCGGGCTGAGGGCCCCCCCTTCCCCCCCCCCCCCCCCCACCGCCCGTGCAAGATTTTCATGCACTGGGCCTCAAGTTAGAAGATAAAGTGTTTTGCTTGACAATTATATGGATTTTAAGTACATTCACAGGCCTTCATATATACAGAATGAATCTAATGGGAGAAGATCAATTGTCAATATTGAAATTAATAGTACATATGTCCATTCATCAAGTTTAGTTACAGTTCTCATAATACAAAATTAATTCTTGAAATGCTTGGTAAATATGCTGATTCTGGGTACAAATGAATCCTCCACTTCTAAAGGCTTGATATGGGCTCCGATTTAGGTCTCCAATACATGTCCAGCGATTTTTGGTGCCCTTTTGGGAAATACACCATTTGGCATGATCCTGATAAGAACTGAAATAAGATTGTCTAGATATCTTAATTGCCTTGATATTGTAGACATGGTAAGGAAGGGAGCAGTTTGAAGGAAGCTCTTGTCTCTTTCGCTGCCAGGTTTCGGTAAGCAAGTGTGTCTTCAACTGTTGAGCCATCCAGGCTGCAAAAATGTCTAGAGTTTAATAATGAGAAAGATAGTGAGGTTAGTATTTATACTTAGACTAGAGGCCCGATGCACAGAATTCATGTCCTGGAGGGGGGAGATGGGGTCCCCCTAGTCCAGCCTGCACCCATGTGCAGTATAAGACCCCTTGGGGGATGTCCGACTGATGGCTTAGGCCTGCTTCCTGAGGGGCTCCTGCCAACACTGCTGCACTTGCCAGCTGTGAGCCTGGCTGAGTGGTACTCCCCCTGTGGGAGCACACTGACCACCAGGAGGCAGCTCCTGCATTGAGTGTCTGCCCCCTGGTGGTCAGTGTGCATCATGTGACTGGTTGTTCTGCCATTCGGTCAATTTGCATATTACCCTTTTATTATATAAGTATCTGAAAATATCCTCAGGAATGAAAATCATCATTCGTCTCTGATGTGTGGATGTAACAGATACAATAACAACAACATAACTGAGATAGTGGATAAAAGAACATTTTGTAAATGCTAAAGTAATATGCAAAAAAAGTTATTATCATTACTATTAAGATGATACTTGTGTCTGAAAATGTTTTTTTCCCCTTTTTTGTACTTCTTTTCCCCTGAATAATCAGAATATTTCCTTTACCCAATCCCAAATGAGTTCAGCAACAGAATTATATAGCATATTGTTTGATGATGATGGTTTATCATACCGTCAATAAAAGAATCAGACTTTGCAAAATGGAGGAAGTTTTGTCCCTGAGCTGACTGAAGTGTGGCCAGATGCCGGGCAGGGGTCTCCGATGAGCTGGATCTGGCACATAGCTGGGGCATGTGAATGAGCGCCTGCCAAAACGTAACCGGGATGGAACAGCTATAAATGTTTGGGTTGTAGATAAAGAGCTGAGAGTCTGAAAGAGAAGCAATCAAGAAAAGCTGAGAATTAAGATACAAACGGAAGTCTTTTTTATTACAGATATTTTGTGAATTAAAAAAAAGAACAAAAATAATAGCTTTCAAATAACTTTTGAGTTAAGATAATTGACACCTATTGAACATTTCCTACTTTGCAGGCATTGCTTTACAAATTTTACGTGGATTTACTAATTAGTCCTCATAGCAATCTTATTATTAAGTAAGTTCGTTTATCATTATCCTCAATTTATAGATAAATTAATGGTTAATTCATGTTACATGTCCATAGTTATAAAGCTTGTAACTGATGGAGTTGCTATGCAAACCCAGGCAGTCTGGCATCAGAGGCCATATGTCTTTTCATATATATATATATATGAGAATGGAGTGCTCCCATGTACCAATCTCCAGTTTCAGGAATAATCAGCTCATGATATGCACACCTCAGTTCTTTGTTATTCAGCTGTCTAATCATTACATGAATCCTATTAGTTAGACCGGGGTTTGATTTGACTCAGAACTCCTTGTCATAGATGAAAACTGGATGAAAAGTATTT
The DNA here is from genome assembly GCA_011751065.1 of Lasiurus cinereus. Taxonomy (NCBI): domain Eukaryota; kingdom Metazoa; phylum Chordata; class Mammalia; order Chiroptera; family Vespertilionidae; genus Lasiurus; species Lasiurus cinereus. The sequence goes on along the minus strand of JAAGEH010000030.1, from coordinate 48,027,534 downwards.
TTAAACCTTTGGCAAGTCACTCTTTGCTGCTATTTAGCAGCCACCTAAGTAAAGAGTGATTGGTAAAATGCTGTTCCTTCTTTTACTCCTCCTCTATCATAGTTTTCCAAAGCCAACTAATTGACCATTTGAGCTTGAGGCCTTAAAGGAAGATCATCTGGGATCTCAGAGAGGTCAGATTGGCAGGCTACAGGCAACATGAGATCCGTACTTTTTTGTTTTTAATATTAAGACCATATTTAAAGAGCAGGATTTCCCCCCTTCTCCCCACTTTCTCTCTATCTTCTTTGAGAGAAGCTGGGGAGAGTCAATACCCCAATTTGTCACTATATCCACTGCCCATGCAACATTCACCTGTTTCACCACCCATTTCTGATTTCTGTTACCTGTTTAGCCTCTGTAGACATTTGCAACTTCTACCCCTGATCAAGTTCATAGAATTCATGGAAGGCCCCAGGAAACCAAGCTCCAGTAAGTGAGCCCACCCCAGATTTTACCATGGCAAAGCCAATATTAGAATGTAGGGATCAGAAGGTCTATGAATTGAGAAACAAATGAAGTGACCTATTTATTCATTTAGCCCATATATATATATATAGCTAATATGCAAAGGGTCCCCTCAGGAGTTTGATTGACACACTGGGAATTCGATCATTCACTATGATGTGTGCTGACCACCAGTGAGTGGTGCGAAATGAAAAAAGATCCTGGCCAGCATCTGGAAGGCCCTGATCAGCCCTGGTCACAGGCCAGGCCTAGGGACCCTACTCATGCACGAATTTCATGCACTTGGCCTCTATTAATACTGCCCCTTCTTTAACATTGTTATCTTTTTTTTTTTTTTTTTTTTTTTTGCACACACTCATGTTACCTATGGCTTTGTACTGGTTATACTTGAAAGTTACACAGATGCCAGTTTGTCCATTTCGTCTCCCTGTGGGCGGATAATCATAGCCTTCTTCAGGGATTGGAGGAAACTGGGGAATTGAATGAATCAGCCAGAACCCCTGGACTCTGTTCCACAGCAGTAAACCTACCAAAGATAGAGTTAATATAGATACATTAGAAAAGCAAGTCTCCTTTTTCAAATAGAGTTCAAAGTTACAACATTTAAGCCCATTTATACTTCAGGCTAATATTTTATTTGGCTGATAATCACAAACTAATTTTTTTCAAAGATTTCAAAACCAATTCAGGCACAATTGCTCCATTTCTGATATTAAGCCTCCACAAAAGGGGGCCCTGTGAAGAGTTAAGAGAAATTTCTTATTGAAACCACAGAGACAATTTGTTTTGACAGAATGTAAATTTGCTAAATTGGAATTTGACCTTGTTAAACTGTATAGTTACCTAGCAAGCTTTAAATATGTCTTCACTGCTAAGTAGCTAAGTTATTTTCAAAAGCTGGCTAACAAGCAGAGTTGAAAGTTAAAATATCAAATGAAGAAATGTACTTGCACTAATTTGTTGTAAGCAACTGGTGCTCATGTATTTGCAGAAGAATCCCCCACCCACTCCTCCAGGGTTTCCAGCTCCAGCCCCACCCACGGCACTCGGAGCTCTGACTGACACAGGGCCTTGCCCTCCTGGCTCGCTTCCTCTCCAGTGGGTGGCCCAGTGCCTCGCTGTACACCATGGCCCCCACTGCTGGTGCTGCTGGGCCCAACGGGCGGGGTAAGACCTCGTGCCTCCTGGCTCCCGTGTGCCCCCTCCTGGGCCCTGTGGCCCCTATTCCTGCCGCTGCTCCTACTGGGGCCAGATGCCTGGGTGCTGTGCATGGCCTGCAGGGACTGCTGTGGTCACCAGGAAAGCGTACCCACCCCACCCCTGACTCCGGCTTCCTGATTCTGGGTCCATTTTTGCCAAAGGAGAGCTTTGCTTGTGCAGCTGCCTGAGACCAACCACCTCTAAGGTCCCCGGACCTCAAATTTCAGCCAGCCAAGGTGGGTTGGCTGGTGGGCCTCACCCTGATCGCGGTGTTGGGGGCGATCCAGCCCAGATCAGGATTGTTGGCTGCCACATTGTGTATCACAGCCACCGGTCCTTCTGGTTGTTCCAGTCATTCCACTGTAACGGACGCTGGGTTTTATATATATAGATTAGGATAGTTTTGGTAGTTTTGGTGTGCTAACAAGACTTTCTGGTTTATATATGACCATGCAAACATAAAACTCATTCACATTTGCCTCATTTTTAAGTGGAAACCAAATGCCTGCCAATTCTTTCTCTTTCAAAAACACACTTAAGAAAGCACACTATTGCTCTCTCAATGCATATAAAATCAATACCTGTGTATGAATAGAAAATGTTCAAAATTCTGTAGCTTATCTGAGCTGGATAACTGTCAGGGGCTACCTTCTGCTCAGATGAGTGTGCTATTTGCCTGAAATCTTAACCTCCTGGTATGAATGCCACAGGATGTCAAGACACATGTTGACAAAGAGAATTCCTCCACTTGACGTTAAGTCCCAGTCCTTTTCCAGTCCCTCTCCTCCCCCCATCAGCCGCCCCCAAATCCCTGTAGCAAATAACAAAGTGGATGAGAGTGGTGGTGGGAGATAGTTAGAGAATGTAGCATATTATAAAAATTGTTGAGTTCCATGCAAATAGGAGGGCAACTTGGCTAAATCAAAAGCATTCAATACTCATGACAATTGACTGCCATTACAAATTATATTCTTAATCAAAGGTTGCAAACTGGCAGCCCACAGGGCAAAACTAGCCTGCAGATCCATATTATTATGCTTGCAGAGTATTTTTAAAACTTTGAATTAATTGCCAACATTTAAATACTGGGGAAATTTCCCACAAATACTAATTTTCAACATCCTCTGAAAATTTGCATTCTGATAGGGCATACTAAGTAGTTACTGCCCCTTTAGACCAAGTATGTACTCTCCAGTTTCCCAAGTACCTTGCTTGTTCCACCCACTTAACTTGTTCCTGAAGACATTTGGGTTTGGAACCTTCTGAATACTTGCTGCCATGAAAAGTTATTCATAATATGTTAGGTTTAAAAAAGATTGAAAACTAGTCATAATGTTAGTTTTATAAAAATGTTCTAAAATATGTTTAATAAATAGGGTGGCAAAGACATGTGAGAGATGGGTATGGGCTGGCAGAAGCCGGGGAAGGAAGAGAAAATGGGAGATATCTGTAATACTATAACAATAAAAACATATTTAAAAAATTTAAAAAATATGCTTGATAGAAAAATTTAGAAAGCATTAAGTGTGATTATCTAATTTGTATTAAGATGACAGATTTCTTTGTTTACTGGCATTCTGAATTTTTAAAAAAATGCATGTATATGTGTAGATGCATATCTTATAAATAGAAAAATACTAAAACTTACTATAATAAAATTACTATATTATGTAATATCAATATACAACAAAAATTACTATAATGTAAAAACTAATTAAAAATAAAAATTTATAAACATTTAAAAGTAAATGTTTATTTCAAAGGGAACTAAATACAAAGAAGAGTTATGTTTTACTCTTGTAAATTATAATTTAATAAACCTGACCAAAATGTGCAGGTATACACACTGAGACACACATACGTGTGTGTGTGTGTGTGTGTGTGTACCCAGTAGTGAGTACATGAATTTCTGTTATAAAGCATATATCTAAAAATATGTTAAGAAAAAGGCATTTATGAAAAGGAAATTATGTAATTATAACTTGTGATAGAGAAATCACATTTTGATAATTCAAAATAAAGCATTAAAAATTAATAGCTCTCTTTTTAGTGTGGAATATAAGAATATTGAAGATAAAGTGTTTAAGAAAGTGTTGACTTTCAGTAAGAAAGAGAAACTCAGAGCCTTTGTCATACCTTTGGAGTGTCCATATTTTCTGCTGTAATTCACAGATTTAGGGACTGCATCATTGTACATTAGATAGGCGGTGTTGTTATTCTGCAGGAACATATTAGGGTTACAATGGTGCAAGTCTTCCACTTAAAAATGCTCACAATATTTCTACCAGCTATCTAGCCTGCAATGCAGAGCTTTCATTAATATGCATGAGAAGTCACCCATTCTCCTAATGGGCAGCTTCCCCATCAATCTGAGTTCTGGGACCTACAAGACCAGGGCCGGAAAGTCCATTCGCACGCAGGCATGGCTTTGTCTTGCATGGCAGGAGCCCTATGCATTGTGATGTGTGTGAAGATGACATTTCTATATCCCTTGGTTGCTTTGGACCCATGCTTCTGATTTGGCAACCAGTGTATAATAAAAAAGTAGTTAAGTATTTGTTCAGGAAATGAAGTAGGAACAGCCAGCCAAGGATTACACCGGGGATTTTCCCATTGATAGTATAGGCACAATGCAGAACAGGTTGTCAGGAGCTGATTTCTTCTGCCTACTTTGTGCTCTGCTGCTTGGGCGCGGCGCTGTGCTGAATCAGGATTTCTCATCATCGGCTCCCCTACCTCACTGACTAGAGAGGATTTTCCTTCAGTCCCTTTCTCTATCACTTCATCTTCCTAAATTGCTATTTTCCTGCTTAGAAAAAGTGGTGAAACTGAAGCTGTGGTTTTGGGTTTCCTCTAGAAACTTACTTGTGGTTTCATTTCATTTGTGTCATGAAGCAGTGATCTTTATTGAATCTAATAATGAAGATATTTTTTAAAATCTCAGTGATAATTAAAAGCAGAAAAGGACAATCCATTTCCTTAAGAAAGGCCTTTGCTTTTCTCTCTGAAAAAAGTCAATAACTGAATCTCTTATAGCTACTTAATTATTTGATGTAATCTAAAAACATTTGTTAAAAAAATGTGCAGCATAATCTGCATAGCATTCTTGGCTGCTGTATTTAGAAATATCAGGACAGTAAGCTGTATTCTCACCCTCATTTTCCACAATTGACCATAGCTACTATTGGCGTTTGCATCTTTTTCTGGAGACCTCTGAGAGTTATTTGTTAAGCAGGCAGCAAATGTGGTAATGAGGGCAGTGTGTGCCTTTGGGGTCAATGTGGAGGGGCTCTGGAAAGATTCAATGAGGAAATTTATTCTTATAATATGATGACATGAATTATTCTAACCAGGTTTGAACAACTAGCTAATGTTATAGGGGTTGTAGCCGTGTTTGGAATAGCTGCGCTTTGACACAGGGGAAAGATCATGGACTTAAGAATAAGCAAATGTAAGTATGTGCCTTTGGACAGCTTTATGCCTTTAACACATATGTTGAGTATTATTTTGACTAGTGGATGCTGAACAAGAATGGTACGATCTCTGCCTCCAGTCTAGCCGGAAATATAGACAGACAGGTACAGACAACAGCAACATTGTTTGGTGTTATTAGGAAGGTGTATGGAAGATTCTTGTTTACAAAGGCAAAAGAAGAAAAACAATTTTAAATGTAATCCAGATATTGGTTTAGGTCACCTTGACATGTGGGATTTAAAACTAGTTGGTCTGCCCTGCATTCTATTCTCAGAAGTTCAACTCCAGGTCAAGAGGTGGGGAATTATGTTCTTATGGTCACATAGTTCCAGTTTTCAAAAAGCACCCAATCACCTGGATATCACCCACTATTGTCATTCTTCTGGTTCCATGCCAATCAGATCTGGAAATCAGCCCCTTTACTGTAATTTCTTCCCTAGAACCATCACTCAAGACATTGTGCCTGAGGAGGTTTTCATGAAGGTATGAACATTGAATAAGTGTACATGACCATACTGACCTGCCCCCAATTTCCTTCCACGTTTCTTTACTTTTCAATTCCTAGCTCCCATCTACCCCCTTTTTTATGTTGCAGAGCAGTTTAGCTCTCTTGCCCTCCTAGGCTCTGATTTTGAGCCTCCAAATATTATTATATTCTGCCAAACTAAGAACCTTCTGCCCCAACTAAGGTTGCTGATAGAGGCTCGTTGCTGCTCCTCTCCACTCCCTCAGCCCTCTCCCCATCCCCCCCCCCCCCCCCCCCCCCCCCCCATTCAGTCTCTGAGACTGGAAGGGAACAATGTGTATATTTTATCACTGCTGAGTTGTGTTCCCGGCCTTCAGCCTCAACCTTGGAAAGCAGAAGCAGCCGCAGGCAATTTCGATTTTACATAATAATCTATTCAAAATAGAGTTGTTGCTGAGATAAAATATTCTTTTTAAAGCACCTAGAGCAGTGCCTGGCACCTCACAGGTAGTCAAACAGCTTACAAATAAGTTTTGGCTTTGAAATTTGGCTGGTCTTAATGGCAAGTAAGTGAACATTAGCAAACACAGTGACAGCTCTCTGCACATTTTGAATAAATACTCAGATTCGCATGCACAGCAGTGTCAGAGTCTAATAGTACTGCTGGGGAATTAGTTAGTTAATGTATGTAAAAGCCCAGAAGATTGTAAGTGCCGAGTCATTTTATGTATTTACTTTTCTGTAAGTTGTTTGTTAGCAAATGCATACCTGAGTGTAACTGGACATTGATTATTGTTTGATTTTACTTGTTACCCCTGATTAAAAAACAATATCTTGTCACTGAACCGCAGATGGTGCCAGGGATGCCAGAAACTGACCACGATGAGCCAGCAAACCTACTTACCTTATGTCTCTTTTGCTGGTTAGCTCATCGCCTGCTGAAGTCCAGATAGCAGGTTTAATCTCCATTCAGGTAAGTTAGATCTAGAGTCTTGAACAAGAGTCTAGGCCTCAACCTACTATTTTGAAAAAGATTAATGAAAAGAAAGACTGGGTGACCCCTTACATAGGTCACCTTCATTTGTGGCTTAAACAACTTTGTAACTAATGCCACATTGATCAAAGATCTGCATTGCATTATTCCAGGAGTGGGTTCTTTTCCTTAGTTCCATTAGAGGGATGAGATAGCAAGCAATGAATTTGGCATCCAGAAGACTTCGCTATTTAATTAGTTCACACCTTGCCCAGTGATACCATTGGACATGGTGCTGAATGTATCAACAATTTGGCATTACTGCAAAGCAGCGATTTTCAAACTTTTTCATCTCATGGCACATATAAACTAATTACTAAAATTCTGCGGCACACCAAAAAATACGTTTTTTGCCAATTTGACAAAAAAATAGGTATAATTTTAACTCATTCACACAGATGGTTATTGTTGTCTTAGTAGTTGAAATTTTTGTTTTGACAATCTAAGGAAAAAGAGGTCAGTGCCCCTGACTAACTAGTCAGATATTGGTTGTTTTAAAAATTCTTGCAGCACTCCAATGAGCCTGACATGGCACACTGGTTGAAAATTGCTGCTATAGAGTCCAATGACTCTATAGCAATAGTTCCTGAGGTCTTGCTCATATTGATTCAGATTGTGAATTAAGGTGCAAGGGGTGGGTGGGTAACTGAGCAGTTAAAATCTTTTGGATGCTTTGGATTCTGTTTTATGCATTTTATATGATTTAAATGAATAATTAACTATCACATACCTTGGAGGCATAGGCTTCATACAGCTGTTCTAATGTCCTTCCCAAAACGCTCCTGGTGCTGTTCATTAGCTGCTTGCTCTTCCTCCAGCTTCTGGTTGTAGAGTCCAGGTACAGGTATTCTAACCCAGTCTTTCTACTTTCCTCTTCTTGCCTTTTAGGTAATTTATAAAAGGTAAACCTAGCAAAGGCAATAATTATGAATGACTGATATACAGTATATTGACTGCTTCCCTGATGGCAGCCATTTAAATGAAAGCACTTAAATATATCTTTTCACTTACATTTCACGAAGGCCTCTAATTCTAAGAAAAAGAATGTGCTCAAGCCCTTAGCTGTTTCCCGCACTCTTATTTTTTTCCTTTTTAATATATAGTTTTTATTGCATTCAGAGAAAAATGGAGAAAGAGAGAGAGAGAGAGAGAGAGAGAGAAACATCAGTGATGAGAGAGAATCATTGATCAACTGCATCCTGCATGCCCCCTGCAAGGGACTGAACCCACAACTAGGGCATGTGCCTCTGACCAGAATCGAACTCAAGATCCTTCAGTCCGCAGGCTGATGCTCTATGGGCTCCCACCCTTATTCTTGCCTGTTCTTAGAGAAGGAAATATGAATCTGACTGGACATATTCTAAAACATTAACTGGCCTGGTGGTGGATTCCAACAGTGATAGTATAGGAATATTGAGAGTGCCTCTCTCTGTCATTTCCACCATTCATTTTGCTACACTAGGGAGAAGGCCAAGGCCCAGGCCTGGACTGGAGAAGTCTTTGGTGTGTTTTTTCTCTTGCCCTAAGTCCATCTTTTTGACTCGTTGGCTGGGTCTGAGGTTTGGGTTTGGGCTTTCAGGTAGGTGGAGGCTCCCTGAGCCTCTGGCGTAAGCTACATTCTTCAATTCAGGTTCTAAGAATGCTCTGCATTGAGAATTCAGGGCCAAGGCCAGCAATTAAGTAGGCACTGTGCTTTCCTTCACTACTGTCTCCTGTTTGTATATCTCCTTTGGGGAGGAGAGGTGGTTGGGCCAATATAGCATGTGGGCATGTTTGGATCATCTAGCTCAGAGTTTCTCAATGTGCTCTATTCACATTTTGAGTCAGATCATTCTTTGTGGTGGGGGACTGTCCAGTGCATGGTAGCATGCCCAGTTGCCACCAATTAGATGCCAATAATATTTTCCAGTTGTGTCAATAAAACTGTCTGCAGAAATTGTTGAAAGTCTCCCCAGGGCGAAATCATCCTGGTCCAGCCAAATACTCCCTAATAGTACAAACTCCACATCTAATCCTCCAACATTCACAGTTAAGCAAATGTTGTAATGATTTTACTATTACCCCCAACAGTGTCTCAACTGCCCATAAAAGCTTCTCACTATTTACTTGGTTTTCTTTAATCTTAGGCTTCTAAGTAAATTTTTTCCTGCCCTGACCGTGCTTTCTTACTTTCAGGGCAAGCTCCTCACATGTGGCAGAAAGCAAGAAAATTATTCTTTGGTGCTGACTTAATATTACTCCGCCTTTAACTCTCACAGTAAGTTATAGCAGCTTTAGATTCTCTCACGGTCTGCTCAGCTCGGCATTCCCTCTGACTGACATTGCTAAGTAATATGTCCATTTAGTTAGAGCAAGAAAAAATTTTGAATATTTATAACAATTTGATGCCTCTCCCCCCTGCTCCCCTTTCTCCCCCAGTAAAAGGTGTGTAAACTATCCATTTGCCATGGCACAGCAGTTGAGAACTAGGGCTTTTAAATATTTTTCCTGGGTGAACATCTCCAATTATATGTTGATGATTCCCTAAATCAATTTCTAGCCCAGATCTCTATGCCGAGGTCAGATAAATCTAAATGCAAGAATGTTCCAGAGAGGCTCTTCTTTATATTTTTGAAACCAAGTTTGTGATATTTTGCTCCAAGTCTCCTCATCCCCTGCTGTTAGGAAACACATTTCCTCAACAGAAGCCAGCAACCTGAAAGTCTTTTTTAACTTCTCCCTTTCTCCTATGACCTTCAGCCATCCATTTCTAAGTCTACTCAGAGTGTCCCCTCCTCTCCGTGTCCATGACCACTTCTCTAAGTTGGGTCTACACCTCTTCTCATGTGTAATACTGCAAACGTTCTATTGGTCCTCATGATCCCCAGCTGTCCAGCTGTCACAGAACTGCTAGTGGGCTTTCTAAAAGGCGAATCTGGCCACATCACATCTCTGCCTGATGTCCTTCAGTAGCCCTTTCAAAGTCAAGTTCACACTGTGGGGCTAAGCACATGAAGTTCTTCACTTATCTCCCTAAACTCACCTCCTATCATCTCCTCATTTTCTCCTTTCTACTTTCAAACTTTCTTCCTTGTTTTTTTGCCTCTGGACCTTCTCATTGCTCCTTCATTGGCCTGAGAAGCCCTTGTATCTCCCTTGTTTTCCTAAATTATATTTGTTCTTAACTACTTGGTTCAAAACTACTTACTCAGAGAAACCTGAGGGCTCTATGCTCCCCAATGCACCATCTATGACCTTCCCACATAATGATGAGCTCATTAGGGCAAATATGTTTTGTTGATATTGCTGTATTCAAAGCTCAGCACAGGGCCTGCTATGAGCTGAGTAACTGTTTGCTGAGAGGCTGAGTGAATGTGCCTGCGTTCTCCAGCCTGAAGTTTACATAATGCTTGACGCCAACCACAATGGCAAACCAAGATACCCTAATTAAAGAGTGAAAAAGTGATCAAAGCTTTAGGGGAATCCATGACCATGATGCAAAGCTGTGTTTAGTTGCTTTGATATTGCTCAAGAGGCCACTGACCTACTCCCAGCCCCCAACTCCAATAGCTGCTTGTGCTGCCTAATAAATGAGATGAGCCAATCAGGACTGTGTATGATCGTGTCCTCTTCCTCATTGTCATAATGAGAAATGTAAGCTTCAGCGTCAGAATCTGACTTCTTTCCTTTGTCAATCTCTAAAGGGATGCTGAACAGGTTCTGTTAGCAAAGCCACAATACAAGGAAAGGAATTGCCAACTGAGAGAAACTGTCAGCTCTACCCCACACCTGTGTGTCCATCAGTCTTACCACTGAAGCAGTGAGTCAGGCCCACAGGGTTGCTCAGCTCTTTCTCAGAGGGAAGCCCCTTCACTCAAAAGCCTATCTGGATATTAGGTCCATTTACACACTTTCATTTCCTCTCTTCTTAAGGGAGAGGTAGGTGGAAGTCTCCCTTGGGATCTTCACAGTGAACCAATTTGCCTCTACACTCGGACTTCCTATTTGCATACACAAAACCTTACATTTCTTTTACCTACCAATCCACAGCATCACCGTCTTCATTTCTGCATGATATTGTTGCCTCCAGGACCCCAAAGAGACCAAAGAAGAGCAAAGCCAGGGTCGTTCTTAGAAGACTTGCTTTCATTTTCCATCTACCACCTCTGTTCAGTGCCACAGCAGAAAAATTTCCCTCTAGATTGTGGAGTCTGAGTTTCAGGTCTCTCTCAGGCTGTGCTGGCTCTGACATTTGCTTTCATTTACCTCTGCTGTTCGTGGTTCAGGCATTTTCAGAATGGGACGAGACCCACATAGTCCTGTGATTCTGTCACATTACGATAGTGTGACTCCGGATGCCTTTGTGCTGAATTGTTGACTGGTTTGCAAAGTCATCAAAAAGTTCTAGAGAGAAAAAAGGGACATAACCCTTTGGAGTGAACGTTGTATAAAGTTCAGTAGACAGGGAATTCTATGCCGATAGATAGATGTTGAATTAAATATATTTCATGTTTCCCCCCTCATGATTGTCTCTCTATGAATGAGAGCAAATGCTTGTGGTTTACTCATTAAATAGAAATGACAACACCTTATGGTTTAGTAATAACTAAAATCTATCACTTGTGATATTCTCTATTTTGAGAAAACAGTTTCTGAAGGGTATTTCAAAGGATTGTTTCAAAGTAAGAGCAAACTCAGTTGTATTTTACCAAAGATGTTTACATATGTTCTCCACCTCCTGGTTTTAGCCACTCAACATGGTACTTTAATGAGGCCTTCATGTCCAATTGGCTGTAATGCAATCAGGTAAACATATCGACTGTTTACTCTTCAGGCCAAATAAAAAATGTTACAAATACCTGTTTTACTTAAACTAGTCTTTCTCATTTTTGAGACTGAATCTGAAGTAGAAGGCCAAGAGAAAATGGCACATTACCATAACGACTATAAGAAGGTGAGAACATTCTCTTTTTAGAGGAGGGAAGGGGTCAATAAGCATATGAAAAGAATTCCTCTTTGATGTTTTTGAATCTGTTATTAAAGATGCTGTTATAATAAATAGCAGTTTATCTCACGCCTAGCAATCATTATGGCTATGATCATTCCTATACGCATGGATCCAGATCAAAGCCACTTCAGGATTCAGGACCAAACTGAACCTTTGTGAATCAGATGAGTTCTGTAGTTAAATGGGAGTTGTTCAGGATTCTCAGGATTTATAGGAAAGGGAGGGCTTGAGGTTCTATTTCTCCTAAAAAAGAATTTTGTGAGGGATGTTTAGACCACCCACTCATATTTTCCCATGGTGCCTGTGAAAAGAACAAAATTCTGGGCTTCAACTCAAACCTACTAAATCAGAATCCTTCCAGTTAGGCTCAGAAGTCTATCTTTTTCACGAGGTTTTTGGTAATGCTGGAGTATCTTAAATTCTGAGGCTCGCCGCCCTGAGGCCAAGGCTATGCTGTGTCTGGTTGATGCACAATCCACCAAATTGTTCTGAGGAACATTTTTCTGACCATTTCTCCATAGGTACTATTTTGTTTTATATATGTTTTTACTGCATTCAGCAAAAACAAAACAAACAAAAACAAACAAAAAATAAAACAAACAAAAAAACACGCATCTCAGCAACTCCAACCTTTTCATCAATTTTTAAAAATTTTCATAACCTAAAATTTACTTTTCTAAGTGAAAATGAAATAAAGTTAATTTTATTTATCTTGCAATACCTTTTGGCATTATAATGGTAATAGCTGAGTATGCCAGGCTTACGATTCAGTGATGCATTTAGAGAATAAAAATAATATAAGCATCTTGTTTTCAGTTATGTAGGCTAAACTTTTGTTGAATAAAGTAGAAAATAATTTCTGTTTTCTCATTACATGCTTAGTCCAATTGCCTGGAAAATAGAAAATGCTCTGTAAATATTAGCTACGATGGTTTTTATTACAACCTGAGCCCTTTCTGTAATTGAGCTGGGGTACATCTGAATTAAGATGGTTTTTGCTAAATCTAATTTTATTTCAATGTCTGGAGAAATGATGGTAGGTTACTTACTTTCAAATGCTGCTTTCAGTAAGCTTTCTTATCTCCCATTATTGCTGATGAGATCATTTCGATTTCAGTCAACAATCTTCCTTATGCAATCACTAGTGGTTGAACATTGTATTGGATGCTGTGGAGCTCCAGGGATTTCAACATCACCCTAAAGCCTAGATTCCAACGTGTCCCAGCTTTTACTAAAAATAGTAAAATAATGTTGTGGACAGAAGCACAGTGAGTTTGGTATATGGAGAAAATGTAAACTGGGCAGAATGTTTGTCACAATATTTTCTACCTTTTAAGCTCAAGCAATACCATATTATAAATATACCATTTCTGCCTCACAACATAAGCACATCTAAAAAATAGTAGAAAATCTCTTCGTTGTAACTTGGCCAAGTGTATTGAACAAGAAAGAGTTCTTCACTTGTTAATGGGCTTCTTATTTTATGGGTAAAAGTTAACATTCATTCATCCAATAATTCTAGAAAATCTCAGTCTTGATATCTTGGAATTCTGTCTCTTCCACATTTTCTCTACTATATATTCATAGTACATTTTATATCTCTCCTGTGTTCTGTCTCCTATGTATCTGCATTAATACTTGCTTCTTTATTTAGATCTATCTTCCAGTTCTTTCATTCTCTCTTTGGTGGCATTAATCTATTACTTAATCTCTCCCTTCCAAATAACTAATCCACTTATCAATGCATTTCTAGAAGGTGTACTGGGTTCTTTTTCAAATTTCCTTGGTCTTTTTCATGGTCCCTTGCTTCTTGTTCAAGAGAAGCTACACACTTATCTCAAGAAGATAAATTCATTCTTCTCTCTTATGTCTATAAAAATGTAAAGTATACATATTTGTACTTTATGTCTGATAATTTTAATATCTGAAGACTTTGCTATCTGTTGTTACTACAATTCTCTTTCTCTCACTGTGTACTTTTGATTTTGGACTATGAATTCATGCTCCTAGAAGCTTAATCTGTGAGAATTTTTTGAGACTGAGATAAAGTTAAGTTTTTCTAGACCCTGGTCTGAGCTGGCTTCATCAAAGTTTAGTCATCCTCCCTGGCTGCTGTGGGTCAGTGGTTGAATGTCCACCTATGAACCAGGAGGTCATGGTTCAATTCCTGGATATTCTGGAGGCATGGTCCCCAGTAGGGGGTGTGCAGGAGGCAGCCAATCAATGATTCTCTCTCCACTGATGTTTCTATCTCTCTTTCCCTCTCCCTTCCTCTCTGAAATCAATAAAAATATGTTTTTTAAAAGTTTAGTCATCCTATAAGAATTCCTGACTTTATTTATTTATTTCCAATATGCTTTTTAGGTCTGATTTACATATCATAAAGTTTATTTAAGTTCAACTTTTATTTTTGTTCAAATTTTAAAATACTGCTGACGTATGGAGTAAAATCTAGAATCTGACAGACCGAGGGGAAAAGTTGATGCACTTGTTGAGGAAGGAAGGGCTGGGGACTTGAATTATTTTGATAAGAAAGGATGAGACAAGCAAAAAGACTCAGATATTTATAAAATAAAGAATTGTTCCTTAGAAATGTGGTTGAAGGAGAACGTAAGTGGAAGAGGGCCAGAAAAATTTTATTTGGTTAATTCTTACTCATTATTCAGGTGATTTTCTGAATGCCAATTCCTCCTGGAAGCCATCCTGAATCTCTCTCCATTTGGCCTAGGTGTCCCTGCAATATAGACCCAGAGCTCACTGTATTTTTTCAATTAGAGTAATTATAAGAATGTGTCCTGATTACTTGATGACTTTTCTGGGTTAATTTAGAGAGCAGAGGTCAGCAAACTCCTGTGAGCCAAATCTGGCCCACTGTCTGTTTCTATAAAGAAGCTTTATTGAAACATAGTCATACCCATTCATGCATGTATTATGTAGTTGTTACTTTATACTATTATGGCAGAACTGAGCAGTTGCACCAGCGATCATAATGGCTTGCAAAGTCTAAATTACTAGCTTTCTGATTCTTTATCAAGAAAGTTTGTTCTAGTTTATATTCTCTATCAGAGTAGAACAGTGTCTGTCTTGTTTATTGTTATTTCTAGAGAGCTCACTGTGGTGCTTGTCACATAGAAGAAGCTAAGTAAATATAGGTGAGTGTAGGAATTGAATGGAAAAGGGTTTGGGATTATGTGAGTTTAAAATGAATTAAAACTAATCAGAGTAATAAATAAAAGTGGTTATGTAGGTAAAATCCCATTTATAAAGAACTTCCTTATAATGTGTCAGGAAGGCAGTGGGGATAGAGTGCAAATAATCAGGCACACCTGGATTCCATGCTTGCCCCTGATGCTCATTAGCCAAGTGGTTTTGACCTAATGAAAATGATGAACATCAACTTCCTTTTGTAAAGGTGAGATTCATCTGCACATTCACAGAATGCTATCAGGATCTAGTGAGATGCTGTGTACGTAGCCTTTGACACATAAATGGGAGCTCATTCAATGCTAGTTCCTTTCCACTTGTTTCCCTTTTCTTCCAAGTTGCACCTGCTTCTTGGTCCGTATAGATGGACTAAAATTAGTCCATTGGCAACATGGTTCTAATGACCACATGTAAGTCTACATCAGCCAGATAAAAGTTGATGTTTGATTCAAACATAGTGCCCTGTGGTTAAAGGCATGAAGCTGAGTTTTCATCCTGCCCCAAAGGGGAATCACCCTTCGATTCTCCCCTTACTTCACAGCCTAAACGTTCTTGCAATAAACACAGACTCCATCTGAGCTTATACTTTCTCTGTAATTTAAGAAAAAAATGACTGAAGTGCTAGAAAAAGGGATTTTTTTGGGGGGCGAAAGGGGGCATCTCTTGGTGTTAGGTAAGTTCTGCCTAGCATAGTGTAAGTAAAATAAAACTTGACAGTCTCAATAAGTTTTTTCTACTATACCTGTCTGCCTATCAGCCGTGTGACTTTGGGCAGCTCACTTAACATTTCTGAGCTAGTTTATTTTGATATTTATATTTTAAAATATATTTTTATTGATTTCAGAGAGGCAGGGAGAGGGAGAGAGAGATAGAAACATCAATGATGACAGATCATTGATCAGCTGCCTCCTGCATGGCTCCAACTGGGGATTGAGCCTGCAACCCAGGCATATGCCCAGAATCAAACCTGTAGGCTGATGCTCTATCTATTGAGCCAAACCTGCTAGAGTAGAGGCCCAGTGCACAAATTCATGTACCAGTGGGGCCCCTCAGCCTGGCCTGTGGGATCGGGCCAAAACTGGCTCTCCGACATCCTCTTAGGGGTCCCAGATTGTGAGAGGGTGCAGGCCAGGCTGAGGGACTTCACAGGTGCATGATCAGGGCTGGGGAGAGATGAGGGAGGTTGGCCAGCCAGGGAGGGACTACAGGAGGGCTCCAGGGCGTGTCCAGTCCATCTTGCTCAGTCCCTATTTGGCTAGACCCCAGCAGCAAGCCAACTTATCGGTTGGAGCATCTGTCCCCTGGTGGTAAGTGCATGTTATAGCAAGCACTTGAGTGGCCTTAGTATATCATTAGCATATTACGCTTTGATTGGTTGAATGGACGACCAGATGACTGAACACTTAGCATATTAGGCTTTTATTATGTAGGACTAGAGGCCTGGTGCATGAAATCTGGGACCCTCTCCAATCTAGGACCCCTTGAGGGATGTCCGGTGGGATTGGAGCTAAACGGGCAGTCGGACATACCTCTTACAATCCAGGACTGCTATCTCCCAACTGCTTGCCTGCCTCTGCTTGATTGCCCCTAAGCACTTCTGCCTGCCAACCTGATCACCCCCTAACTACTCCTCTGCGAGCCTGATTGATGCCTAACTGCTCTCTGGCTGGCCCAATTGCCTCTAACTGCCCTCTCCTGCTGGCCTGGTCTCCCCAACTCTACTCCTCTGCTGGCCTTGTTACCCCTACCTCTTCCCTCCCCTGCAGGCCATCTTGTTGCAGCCATCTTGTGTCCACATGGGGCAGCCATCTTTGACCACATGGGGATGGCCGTCTTGTGTCTTGGAGTGATGGTCAATTTGCATATTACTCTTTTATTAGACAGGCTAGGGAGTCTGTTCACCAAATTTCAAGGTTTTTGTGAGGAATAGATAAGATACCATAGGTCTCATTGGGTGGCAAATTTTAAAATGATGCAGAAATATAGATTTCTGCAATAGCATAGCCAACCCCTTTCTTATTGGGATCAGAATGCTTTTTTTCTGTTCCTGATGAGTGGAGGGACTTGTCAGAAAGAGATGTAGGGACTCTGAGGTAGTGGGTAAGGGCTTGTCAGCTGGAGCCAAATGGGCTGGGTTCTCCTCCTGGTCTGTCACCTAGTAACTGTCTAACCTTGGCAGATCACAGACCTTAATGTCTTCCTTTGTCAAACTTGGATAATATAACTACTTTACAGATGTTGTATGTGTGTTTTTTTAAGAATTAAAGGAAGTAATATATGCAAAGTTTCTGGTGTATATCAAACCCTCACTAAATGGTTGCTAGTATTATTTTTCTTTTCAAGACTTATGCATTAGGAAAGAAATATCTTTTTGTTATTGTTAAAAATATCAATAGATATTTTCACATTGATTTTTAGAGTGGAAAGGCAGTGGAGAGACAAAAAGAGAGAAACATCAATGTGAGAGAGACACATCAATTGGTTGCCTCCTGCATGTGCCCCAACCAGGGCTGGAGATCAAGCCTGCAACCAAAATATGTGTCCTGGACTGGAAATGAACCCACGACCTTTCAGTCTGCAGGCCAACTCTCTATCCACTGAGCCAAACTGGTTAGGTGAGATATCTTTTAGTGTATGCATTTCAGTAAAATTTTCTTAACTGTCTTTTTGGAGGTCTTCATCAATTTTTTTGTTTGTGGGATATCCTGCTCCCAATTTTAGAGACACCTCAGGGGCTTGGTCCAGTTCTCTCCCCTAAGCTGCTGGAGCCCTGGAGAAGCTGGCAAGAAAATGAGCATTTCCCCTGGCATTTAGTGACGACTCTCTCTTCTTTTGTAGCAGGCAGAAGTATGGAAATGGAGTCTTCATTAAGTAGCAGGTCACCCTTTCTCTACCATATTAAGTGTATAAATTGCACTGTTCCTGGAAACATCTGTTTGACAAATCCCTTTAGGGGATTTGAACATAACTCAGTGCACACCCTCCACCCCCTTGGTGGCAAAAATAAACTACTCTACATCCTATAGCCTCATGACATTTTCCACTAGATATCAATATTTTCCCATATGACATTTAGTAGATCCTAGGCAACTAAAAAATACCAGCTGCCTCTGGGGTTGTTATATTCACCATTACTGTTCTTCTCATTCCATATTGTTAGAATTCACCTAAGTGATATTAATATTGTTCATTGGAGTGGTCCTTTCTCTTATGTTAGTTCAGGATTTTCTTCTGAAGTCCTTTTGTTCACAAATGTGCAAGAAAATAGCCAGGCAAGGGGGCAAACCTGGACAGAGAATTGGAAGAACTTCATCACATTCAAGAAGCTGTCTCCATGCATAGTTCTTCCAGTTATCACAGCACAACTACAGCTGAATCGATATTCATACTTGGATGATGGGTCCTGAATAGCTAGCCCTTTTGTATTCCTTCCTCTCTGTTATGGAGGATAGAGATACTGCTCTTGAAAGAAAATTCCAGTTATTTTAAAATTTAAATTTGTAAAAGTTTTACCTTATCTTTCCAAATATTTTTCTGCCTCAAATCCATCCATGGGGCCCTGTTGAGGTTAACACAGTAGTCAGCAAACTTAATAGTCAACAAAGCCAAATATCAACAGTACAACGACTGAAATTTCTTTTGAGAGCCAAAGTTTTTTAAACTTCTTCTAATGCCACTTCTTCAAAATAGACTCGCCCACGCTGTGGTATTTGTGGAAGAGCCACACTCAAGGGGCCAAAGAGCGGCATGTGGCTCGTGAGCCACAATTTGCTGACCACTGACAGACTCCAGGCTAAGACCCTGAGACCTATAGTGACAGCCTCCATCACTTTCAGTATGACCTGGGAGTGAGAGAACACTCCCATTACAGAAGCGAAACCTCATACGCTTTACTTAAAATCTCCCAGCGTTTCCTCCAACATTACTTGCAGGCAAATAATGGGTCCTCATCCTTTTGTATTTCAAAAGATGTCTAAGAAAAGTAGATTTTTCTCAAGTAGAGCCAGGGAAAGATTTACTCCTACTGATATTTTGTCCAGAGTGTTTCTCTAGGAAATTGAGTCTGTTTGTAACCATGTCCTCAAGCCACACAGCCTGGGACAGGACATCCTAGCAGAAGTATGAAGGCTGACTCAGGCCTTATCACAGCAGCAGTCTTGTCTTTGATGTTCGCCACCCTGGTTCTGGGTTGGTGTGCAGTCTGGGTATTTATTACTCACAGAAACCACAGGACCCTTTGATGCAAAATTTGAAATAGAATTATTATTTATCAATGATAACTATAGTTACCATTTATTGAACACTTACTATTTGCCAGACACTTTTCTAAGTACTTAATGTTTTTTTCTTTAAAAAAAAATATTTTATTGATTTTTTACAGAGAGGAAGGAAGAGAGAGAGAGAGAAACATTGATGAGAGAGAAACATCGATATGCTGCCTCCTGCCCACCCTCCACTGGGGATGTGCCTGCAACCAAGGTACATGCCCTTGACTGGAATCAAACCTGGGACCCTTCAGTCCGCAGGCCAACGCTCTATCCACTGAGCCAAACCGGTTTTGGCAATGTTTTTTCTTATGTAATCCTCACAGCAATTCTAAGAAATGTGCACTACGATTATTCCCATTTTATAGATGGAGAAATTTGCCTCCATTCACACAGCTTCTAGGTAGCAGGACAAAGATCCACACCTGGCCTGCCTGACTCCAGATCCCAGAGCCCAACCTCTCAGCGCCTGCCCAGATGAGAGCGACAGATGAGAGCGATCTTTGCATTTTACTGTGTAGCAGTCTTGGATGTGGATCTCAGCCCCATAATGGGCATGATGCACAGTAGGTTCTGGCACTTACTTCTGATTTCTCTGACTATGGAAGTGAGGAAGTCTTATTGAAAAGAACAAGGTCAGCTGTGGTCCAGGCTATTACTGTGTTGTCAGGTCCTGCTGAGGGACCCTTGGGTGTCCCACATTGTTCTTGTTTCATTCTGTTCCAGCCTCAGAAGGTTGTGTCCTTTTTATTCAGACTCATTGCTCAGCAAACTTGATTACTCAAGCCTTTCTCGGGTGCCAAGGCCTAGCCAGGAGCTTGCTAAGGAGCACTGACCTCTCTCGTGTGTGAGTGAACTCTGGTATAGCTGCGCCATGCTGCAGCACTAGGTCTTGTTAGCAATGTGAACACTTTGTGCTGCATCGCTGACTCTGTCTACACTTAGCTCAGCCCTTCCTAGGCCGTTGTTCTCTGCCCAGCGGTGCCTGTGATCTCCAGGATGGGGTGATCAGAAGAAAGAAGGGGCCTTCCCCAACTTCTCAGGAAGAGGAACTTCCTGATTGAGCTAAAGCAGCTCTTCCTGATTGAAATCTTTGAGGTATTTTCATGAACTATTCTGTGTCCACCACACAGGGGTGGAGGTGGTGGTGCACCATTCATTCAAGACACATTTATTAAGTACTTTATATTAAGTACCTCTCCATGTTCCAGGCACTGTGCGGAGCACTGGGGTTGCCATAATAACTGTGATAAAAATTGTTCCTTCTTCTATAATTTACCATTCCCGAAGAAATTAGACACAAAATGAGGCAATTGCAATAGGGCACCTATTCCAGACCTGCGGGGCTGGGGTGCATTACCGGGAGAAGTGACATCTGAGATTGAAGGATGCCTAGAAGAAGTTAGGCAGGTGAAGAGGTTGGTAGCTGGGTAGTGAGAAAGAAAAAGAGAGTTCAAGAAAGAAAGAATAACAAATTCAAAGGTCTAGAGGCAAAAAAGCATGCGGAGCTTAGGCAACCACAGTCAGCCCAGGACAGCAAAGCAGTTCAAAATAGTGTGGCAAGATATGAAGCTGGAGAGATGAGCAGACTGGGGCTAGGAAGAGTGGCTATAATTTAATCTTCATATATACCACTTAGGCATCACTTGATTTCACAGACTAACCCACTGTGCTCTGAATATTTTGTGGCAGGGGATGGAATTGAGGAATAACATTTGTTGCGTTTCACTGTGCACTGGGGACAATTTCAGAGACTTTGTTTCTGAATCCCAGCCCATATAATCCACGGGTCCCAAGCCAGCCAAGTGCCCCCATCCCCCAAGTAGAATCTCTTGTTGCTCCAGGCACATCAGAGTCTTTCTTGGTTACCACCAGTAGCGCTCTCCACTCCAAAAACTGGACCTTCTCAAGGTCTCATTGGCTCTCTCTGCTGCTGCTGTGCCCACAGCCAGACCTAATGTGACCACTATTATTAGGGTTGACCTCTCTGCATCGCTAGGTACTAGGAACTGAACCAGGTCTTTCACACTCACCAGCAACCCTACAAGGAGAAGTGTCTATCTTCATTGGTACAAATGGGAAAGCTGAGGTTCAGAGACATCAAATTATTTGTCACAGGCTATAAAGCTATATGTAGGAAGGCAGCATTTGGGCCTGCTCTGATACCGAAGCCATTATCACTATACAACATTCCCCCTTCCCTGCCACTATTAGAGTTCTTATTAGGGTTCCTTAAGTATGCTCCTGTTTTCTTATTGATCCTTTTTTTGAAGGATAAGTCTCCCAATGATTGGGTCAGAGGCTTTTGATGGGTCTCTCCAAGAGTTGTCTCTTAAATGTATCCTTCTCAAAGAGAAAGGATTGAATTTAGACACCATGCATTTTTAGGATTTATCTTCAAGATTTAAGACAGCCTCTCATCTCATTGTGATTCAGAACATTACAATAATTTCTGATGTTGGCTAGAATTTTAATCCCAGGGCATCTAGTGATTTTTTTTCAAACATTTGTAGGTAGTCTTGGGGGTTTCTCAGCATATCACCTATGTGCAATGAGCAGGTCAGTTTCCTTCCTTGTGCCTTCCCCCACATTCTTACTGAATGTTGTTTTTGATTTACTTTTGTCCCCTTCTTTCATTACAATTTTAATGTTCAATTTCAATGCTGAAAAAAGAAGTTTTTCTGTTCCTCTGCTCCCTCCTGCCTCTCCTCTCAAACACCAATAAAGCCCAGGGACAAGTCCTGTTGAACCCGTAGGCGGAGACAGATGTATTAGCTGGCGAGGGCTCCAGCTTCAGACAAGAGTACTAATGATTCAATCACAAAGCTCTTATTAAGTGTCTCTTTGCTGAAGCATATCTTTCAGATGGCCCTGGCTCTGCACTCCTGAAGGTAATCTGGACCCTCTCACTAATTACACTGCTTCCTGGCAGTGGGTAGAAGAATCAATTTTCAAATTGCTTTTATTGATCATAGAACATTTTCTCCAGAATATCACTCTTTATAAAAAAATAAATAAAATTATTTCCAGTTAACGTAGTCAAAGCATTTTATACAAGAAAGGCTGTTTATGTAGTGGTTAGGAGTACACAATGTAAAGTCAACAGACCTGAGTGTTAGTGCTTGGCTCTCTCCTTTACTAGTTATGTGTAGTAGGGCAAGTTGCATAAACTCTTTGTTTTTGTTTTTTAAATATATTTTATTGATTTTTTATAGAGAGAAAGGGAGAGGGGGAGAGAGTTAGAAACATCAATTAGAGAGAGACATCCATCAGCTGCCTCCAACATACCTCCCACTGGGGATGTGCCCGCAACCAAGGTACATGCCCTTGACCAGAATCGAACCTAGGACCCTTCAGTCTGCAGGCTGACACTCTATCCACTTACAAGAGTTTAAGCTTTGACTGTTTAAACTCTTTGAACCTCAGTTTCTCCCTCTGTAAAATGGGAATAATATTAATTCTCAGAGCTTTTATAAGTTTTACCTTAGCAGGGATTAAATAAAACAGAGTAGTTTAGCCCATGAAGTACAGTTATTATTATTACTTATTATTATCAAGAAAGCCATCTAACTATGTTCAGGCAAATCTGATATAGTTTCATCGGTTACTTGTAATTGTCCTTTCTCCATACAAGTTCTCATTCTTCTTCAAAAGTAAGACATGACCTTGCTTTCAAGAATACTCTGATTCTCGCTGTTTACAATTATAGTAATTCCACACTTAACATTGATAAGTTCTTGGGACTACAGTGAAATAACATTATTATGTAACCAGTTTTAGCATAAATTAATTGATATAAATAAGAGTTAAGTTAGTATGGCATCTGATCAATTATAACAGAATGAGGATCTGATGTAGATGATACAATTAAGGCTTAAAGAAATTGCAATTGACCTTTTGCTTTCACTTAGCCTTTATCAACGACTATGTTTTCATTGCAGAATGATGAGGTGGAGTTTGTCCGAACTGGCTATGGGAAAGATATGGTAAAAGTTCTCCGTATTCAGCGAGATGGAAAATTTCACAGCATTAAAGAGGTGGCAACTTCGGTGCAACTTACTCTGAGCTCCAAAAAAGATTATCTACATGGAGATAATTCAGATATCATCCCTACAGACACCATCAAGAACACAGTTCATGTCTTGGCAAAGTTCAAAGGAGTATGTGTTATTGTTCTTAGATGCTGCCAATCATGATGCAGGATTCACTATTCTATAATATAATGATATTGCTTGCTTATTTCAAATTTCCTTTGCTTTTAATCCTTATTTTTACATTTAAGCCATTAAAAAAAAGGTTTTCTTTTCCCATTCTAAAGTTCCCAGTCTTGCAGAAAAGCTTGGTTGCTTTTTGTTTGTTTTAAATTCACCTCTTTGTTCTCCTTTCTTGGATCTCAACTCTATAACACCTTTTAGAGAATCATATTAAAGAATTTTACAATTATCTCTTGATTAGGACCATGACAAATCAAGGTTCTGAGAGTGTTTCAGATTATAAATGTACACATTTTTGTCATGCATTTCTTTGAGTCTATTTTTTCCTCTCAAAATTTATAGAAGAAAATACCATTTTTCTTCTTGGTGTTGCTATAGAAAAAAATCTTAAGTACAAGATACACTTTGAAATGTATTTGTCCAACTTTTAATGCTTTCCTAACTCCATGACTATCTAGTATCCATGTATGGTGGCAATTATACTCTTCCAATGGGCATTGGAACTGATAGAGTCTGATATTTTAGCACTTTCACCTCAAGTTTCTTTAAGTGTGAGTGAAGTATGCTGGTCCACCAGCAGATTTCTAAACAATTCAAGAAAAAAAAATTATTTGCTAAGAAGCCTAAAAAGACAAGAAATGTAGATAGGAAGCTTCTGTCCTTATGCTTTTTTTTTTTTTTTTGCATGAAATCCATATCCATGAAATGAACAAATTTAACTGAAATATAAATTCTGCAAGGCATATCTCTACTCTGAAACTTTCTCTTGCTAATCAGAATGGCCCAGCAAGCACAGACATGGCTATGGATAAAGGCATTGCTCTCTTAAAAACATAAATTGAAAACAGGTGTTTGTACTGCACCAAAAAAAAAAGAGCTGGGTATCGCAGATTCTTACATTTTTCTATACTGTGTGAGAGGTGAAGAGAAGTAAAGGAATGAATATGGATTTTTAAACACTAAATTAATTCATATTAGATAAAATTATCGTATAATTTTTTATCCAAATCAGAACACATTTTTTCCTATTTTTTAAATTGAGGTATAATGGACAGACAGCATTACCTTAGTTTGAGGTGCACACCATAATGATTTGATATTTGTATTTATTGAAAAATGTTCACCACAATAAGTCTAGATAATATATATCACCGTGCATAATTTTTTACAGAATATTTTTCTTGAGATAACTTTTAAAATTTCCTCTCTTAGCCACTTTCAAATATGCAGTATAGTCTTATTAACTGTAGTCTCCATGCTGCACCTTACATCCCCAGGAATTATTTATTTTACGACTGGAAGTTTGTACCTTTCGACTTCTTTTATTCATTTAACTCCTCACCCCTGGCCCCTCATCTCTGACAACCACCAATCTGTTCTCTGTATCTATGGGCTTGGTTTTATTAGTTTGTTTTGTGTTTGTTTTAGATTCCACATATAAGTAGATCATATAGTGTTTTTCTTTTTCTGTTTGACTTATTTCACTTAGCATAATGCCCTCAAGTTCAATCCATGTTTTTTGCAAATAGTAAAATTTCATTCTTTTAATGTCTGAATAATATTCCATTATATATATATATATATATATATATATATATATATGGATAAAGAAATATGATATATATATAATATATATATATCATATTTTCTTTATCCATTCATACATTGGTGGACACTTATATTAGTTCCATATTTTGGCTACCGTATTAATGCTGCAATTAACATGGAGGTATATATATCTTTTCAAGTTAGTCCTTTCATTTTCCAAACCAGGACACTTTTGAGAGGGGAATGGGATGCTATTAATAATTATTCTAGGACAACAGCTAGAAAATGTCTCAAAAATGTCAGAATTAGAGAGAAACCAAAATGGTGGCATAGGTAAACACCTAAACTGATGCCTTGCACAATAATTTCAAAACTACAACTAAAAGACAAAACGGACATCATCCAGAACTATAGGAAAGCTGGCTGAGTAGAATTTCTACAACGAGAAGGAAAGAGAAAAGCACATGGGGACTCAGAGGAACTGCAAAAGGTTGAGGTACAGAGACATGCATGTGGAGAAGACTGGCGGCTGAGTGCATGGCTGGCTTTTTAAAGTGAGAGGGAGATGGAAGCTCCCGACTGCACTTAACTCCAGTTCCGGGTGAGACTCTGGGGACTCAGACTCATTCTGGGAGAAATTGGACTGTCTGGCAGCGGGTGAAACTCAAGGGCAGCTTTCTCTCGGAGGTGCTTGCAGCGATTATCAAGGGACACTGAGACCCAGGGGCTTCACAGGGCAGAACTGACAGGAAGCCAAGGTTGTCTGCTTTGCCCTGAGACTCCATCCCATATAAGCTGAGCACAGAGGCTTTTGTAATCTTGCAAGTCTTGTCTCATAAGGGTGTCTCCAACACAGAAGTTCTCCCAGCGTAGACACAACTGATTCTCAAAGCCAATTGGCCTGGAGGTCAGTTCCTCCCAGTGATACCAACAACAATCAATACTTAACTACAACAAGGCTGTACACACAGTCCACAAAGGGTACACCAAGAGTGTCCATCTCAGGTAATTGGGGAGGCTGAGCCACTGGGCCTTATAGGACACCTAGCACACAAAACTACTCTACCAACTCAGGGAAGCAGTGAAAATGCAAAGACAGGGGAACAGATCACAAATGAAAGAAATGGAGGAAAACAAATGACTGGATATAGAGTTCAAAACCATGATTATAAGGTTTTTCAAGAATTTCCTAGAAAAGGCCAATAAATTTGATGAGACCCTCATGGATATGAAAAAAGACCAACTAGAAATTAAACCTACACTGACTGAAATAAAAAATATTATACAGAAACCTAATAGCAGACTAGAAGACCACAAGAATCAAGTCAAAGATTTGAAATACAAATAAGCAAAAATCACTCAACCAGAAAAGCATAAAGAAAAAAAATCCCAAAATTTGAAGATAGTGTAAGGAGCCTCTGGTACAACCTCACACATACCAAAATCTGAATTATGGGTGTGCCAGAAGAAGAGAGAAAGCAAGATACTGAAAACCTATTTGAATAAATAATGAAAGAATTAGACTTACAAGTCTAGGAAGTGCACAGAACCCGAAACAGAAGGAATCCAAAGAGGACCACACCAAGACACATCATAATTAAAATGCCAAGAGCAAAAGACAAGAGAGAATATTAAAAGCAGCAAGAAAAAAACAGTTAATTACCTACAAGGGAGCACCCTTTCAATTGTCAGCTGATTTCTCAACAGAAACAATGCAGGCCAGAAGGGAGTGGCAAGAAATATTCAAAGGGATGAATAGCAAGAACCTATAACCAAGATTACTGTACCCAGCAAAGCTCTCAATCAGAATTGAAGGGCAGATAAAGAGCTTCATAGATAAGAAAAAACTAAAGGAGTTCATCAAAACCAAATCAGTATTATATAAAATGCTGAAAGGTACTCTTTAAGAAGAGGAAAAAGAAAAAGGTAAAGATAAAAATTATGAACAAGAAATACATATCTATCAATAAGTGAATCTAAAAATCAAGTGAATAAAAAATCTGATGAACAGAATAAACTGGTGAATATAATAGAATCAGGGGCATAGAAAGGGAGTGGACTGACAATTCACTGGGGGAAAGGAGTGTGGGGGTGTATGAAGAGACTACAAAAATTGTACACCTTTGAATGAGGACAGTGCGGGGGGGGTTGTTAAGGGCAGAGGATAGGGTGGGAACCAGGTGGAGGGGAAGGTGAAGAGGGACACTTGTAATAATCTGAACAATAAAGATTCATTAAATTAAAAAAAAGTAAGAATTATATTGGGGAAACCTGTATAAATAGTCTACCTTAACTATAGGAAAACCCTAAATAATCTGTAGATTATGATAACAGCATCAAACATTGCCTGGAGATTAATATGGAGAATTTGTGTGGAAGTGGGGAGCTGCTTTATGGGGGTGAATAGCTGAGGATGGTCAATAGAAAGCCTGTTTGCAAGGCAAAGAAAGCTAAAGCAACCCTTCATTGACATCTTTCTTTGGAAAACTGGGAGGCCTATTTGCCAGCCTTATAAAGAGACCAGAGTGTGTTAGAGTATAATGTAGTACTGCACCTGGTGTAAGTGATGGCAAGCTCACTGGGAGAAACATCTGAATAAGTTACTTTTGCTCATCTACTGATTGACACATGTCCTACAGAGCAGGTTTCTTTAAAAAAAATTATAATCTCACTTTGTGATGGTGATTTATTAATTACACTTAGGAGCCCTTGTGAAAAATTGGAATAACAACCAATTCAGCTCTCAAGATTCTTTCTAATTCTATATTTCTCTGTCTTTAGATAGCACTTGATTCAAAAGAGAGATCCATGGATAGTAAAAATTATTTTTAAGTGTAACAAATATTTCTGATCACTAGCATTTTGTTTCTTTTTTAAAATGTTTTTTTAAAAATATTTATTGTTGAGATTATTACACTTACCCCTCTTTTCCCCCCTATTACTCCACTCTACCTGGGTCCTACCCTACCTCAGGCCTTTGCCACCCTATTGTCTGTGTTAATAGGCAATGCATATTTATATATAAAAGGCTAAGTGACCATCCAACCATCTGACCATCCGACCTGCTGGTAAGTATGACACACACTGACCATCAGGGGACAGATGCTCAATGCAGGAGCTGCCAAACTGCAGTGACTTGGCAGTGGCAGTTCTCAGGTGATGTACATTGGAACCAGAGAAGAGGGAGCCCAATTCCTCCCTGGCCATGTGATTCCACCTTTAGCCATGGGTTATGTTGTTGCTGGGGCACTGTTGGCCCCAAATATAGTTTACTGTGGAGCTGCAGTGACTATAGATGCCCTTTGAACCATGTCACCATCCAGGTGTTGTCAGCCTGGGAGGGACCATGGGAGGTTGTCTCCAGGGTGTGTCTGACCCATCTTGCCCAGTCCCAACCCTCTGGCCACCTTCTAATTAATTTCCTTTTAATGTGCACGAATTTGTGTACCAGGCCACTAGCATGCACATAAGATCTTTGTTTAATTTCTTCCCTGTCACCATCCGCCCTTCCCTCTGAGAATAATCAGTCTGTTCCATTTCTATGCCTCTGATTCTATTTTATCTATCAGTTTATTCTATTCATTAGATTTTACATTTGTTTATTCTGATTTTTAGATTCAATTGTTGACAGATATGTATTTGTTGCCATTTTGTTGTTTACATTTTTTTATCTTTATCTTTTTTTTTATTTCCTCTTCTTAAAGAATACCCTTTAGCATTTTATATAATACGGTCTGGTGGTAATAAAGTCCTTTAGCTTTTTTTTTTTTTGTCTGTGAAGCTCTTTATCTGACTTTCAATTCTAAATGACAGCTTTGCTGGGTAGAGTAATCTTGGTTGTAGGTCCTTGCTATTGATCACTTTGACTATTTCTTGCCACTTCCTTCTGGCCTGCATAGTTTCTGTTGAGAAATCAGCTGACAGTTATATGGGCACTCTTTTCTAGGTAACTACTGCTTTTCTCTTGCTGTTTTTAAGATTTTTCTCTTTGCCTTTAGCCATTGGCATTTTAATTATGGTGTGTCTTGGTATCCTCTTAGGATTCCTTTTGTTTGGGACTATCTGTGCTTCCTGGACTTGTAAGTCTATTTTTTTCACCAGGTGGGGGAAGTTTTCTGTCATTATTTCTTCAAATACATTTTCAATATCTTGCTCTCTCTCTTCTTCTGGCACCCCCATAATGTGGATGTTGGTATGCCAGAAGTTGTCCCAGAGGCTCCTTACACTATCTTCATAGTTTTGGATTCCTTTTTCTTTTTGCTCTTCTGGTTGGGTGTTTTTTGTTTCCTCATATTTCAAATCGTTGATTTGATTCTCAGGATCCTCTAGTCTACTATTGAATCCTTAAAAATTATTATTTATTTCAGTTAGTGTATGCTTAATTTCTGATTTGTCCTTTTCCTTTTTTTTTTTTTTTTTGGCATTCTCCCTAAGACTCTTAAAAGTCTCACTAAATTCCTTGGAGGTTTTTAGAAGATTCTTGAATAACCTTATAACTGTGATTTTTGAACCTGATATCCAGTAGTTTGCTTTCCTCCATTTTTTAAAATTTGTGACATGTTTCTTCGTCTCTGCATTTTGACTGCTTCCCTGTGTTTGTTTCTGTGTATTGGGTGGCTGATAAGTCTCCATGAGTTTATAGAGTGGCCTTGTGTAATATGTGTCCTATAAGACCCAGTAGCTCAGACTCCCCAGTCACCTGAGGTGGACACTCTAGGTGCACCCCTTAGTGGGCTATGTGGACAATTTTATTGTAGTTGAGCCTTGATTGCTATTGGTGTCACTGAGAAGAATTGATCTTCAGGCCAACTGGTTGTGAGGACCAGCTGCAACTACAGTAGGAGAGCTGTTGTGCAGGAAACACCCTATGGAGCAGGACTTGCTTCAGTGGGGCTTTGGTGCTCATTGAGTCTGCCCCTTGCGTGTGTTGCTTATGGATGTGAAGAGTTGTAATCTGGTATGGTCTCACACTTACCACTGGGGCTCTTGAGTCTCCAGGGAGGTGCAAAGGCAGCCACTGCCTGGGGTCACCCAGCAGGAGCTACAGAAAGATCTGCAGATTCCTTCTCTTTGTATCAGATTTGGAAGTGTTCAGACAAGGCCCAGCTGTGAAGCAAGGTAGGCTGGTGCTGTTTTGTACCTTTTATTGATATGTTTGGGGTTCCCTGACCCAGCTACAGTTTGTTTGACAGATTTTAGCCTGAGCAAAGGCAGGCTACTCATATGCATAATCTACTGCACACAGTTTGGGTGGGGCTGGAAATTGGATAAGACGGGGTCTCAGGGAATCCCTAGGGTGGAGCAAACAAAGATGGCTATCAGTCAGCCCTGTGACTGGGGATATCCCAGCATAGGAACAATGATCCCTGCAAGTACCTCATCTGGGAAAACACCACCCCTGAGTTCTTGCCCTGATGCCAGACAATTCAGTTCCTCCTCGTATGTGTCTGTGTCCTGAGAGCCTTGCCCTGGCGCTGGAGCTCAGCGAAAGTGGGACCTTGTAAATTCAGTTTGTCTGACAACCTTTTAGGAGGAGCAGCGGGGTCTCCAGCAGCTTCTGTGTCAGTGAGCCCCAATCCGCACTGGTTTTTACAGCCATTAGTTATGGGGACTTCTTTTCCAGCTCTGGGACCTAGAGCTGGGCATCTGGTGTGGGGCTATGACCCCTTGCTCCTTCGGGTAGTCTCCTCAGAGACAATCTCCCTTCCAATTAAAAAAGTGGCACACATGGGTGCTGGATTAGCCCACTCTGGCTCCACACCTCCTACCAGTCTTTGTGTTCTTCCTTCTTTACTTCTTTAGGTGTAGGACTTCCATTCAGCCAGCTTTCTGACAGTTCTGGATGATGGTTGTTTTGTATTTTAGTTGTAGTTTTGATGTGGTTGTGGGAGGCCTATGCCACCATCTTGGTCTCACCTCCATTTTGTTTCTTTTTACAGATCAAAAGCATAGAAACGTTTGCCATGAATATCTGTGATCATTTCCTTTCTTCTTTTAACCATGTCATCAGAGCTCAAGTCTACATGGAAGAAGTCCCTTGGAAGCGTTTTGAAAAGGTCACTTTACTTATTTGTGCTCTCAGTTTAATTAAAGACAGTGGCTTTATGACATGCTGAAATTTTACTGAAAACAATGTTGATTTCTAATTTTCAGAATGGAGCTAAGCATGTCCACGCATTTATTCATACTCCCACTGGAACGCACTTCTGTGAGGTTGAACAGATGAGGAGTGGTGAGAAAATATTTTTCATGTTTTGATTCTGCTATAGCAATTTCAGGGTTTTTTTCTTCTAAGTTACTCTGTTTAATAGGAAACTGTAGAGAATTTTGAAGGCTTTTTAATCTGAGATGGGAATGAGCATTGTGACTTTAAATTATATTTTAAAACAATCTATTTTTTTAATCTTTAAAATAAAAAAAATGAAATAATAGCTTTTGCACCAAATCTGGGAGTTAAATGGAGTGGATTGTTTTTATTACCAGGTTTTGAGGTAAGGGAAAAAAGCTCATGCTGACAAACCCCCAGTTTCTGATCTTTCTGACCAGTACTTTTAATATCATACTGTGTTTTAATTATAATAACTGTTATAGGAAATAGCTAGTAAATAACAATCAAGTTTCCCAGACATTTTATTTGCATACTATTACTATAAAAATGAACCTCACTTAAAATAGCAATGACAATTATATAATTCTTAAGAAATTTAAAAATTAATGGTGGGATATAATTACAATAACCCCAGGCATGAAAGTAGCACAAAGCACTGCTACTTGAGAGCAGCCAATCACACAGCCTCATCTAACTGCAAGGGAGGCTGGGAAATGTAGTCTAGCCAGGTACCCAGGAGGAAGAAGAAATAGATTTAGTGAACAGCTAGCAGTCTCTGCCTCTGGAAGGTGAAAAGAAGACTGAAGAGGAACTGTGCAGTTTGGCAAATAGAACATTGGTGACTTCTATAAAGAATATTTTAGCAGAGCACTGGAAGTGGAAGAGGGGTGGCCAAGTACCGTATAGGGTTTTTCTGATCATAATAAGAAACAGGCTGCTCTTCAGACCCTTGTTCTTTACAGGAATTTCCAGGAGTTAACATCAGCCTGAATTGTAGTCACCTGGCTGCTGTAGGGTGGAAAACTAGTTACCATAATTAGGCCAAAGCTTTTGCTTTCTGCAGATAGCTATAGAGCTTCAGGGCATTACGATCATTATGGCAGTGTTCCTAGAAGCTCAGCTTCACTCATCTGGAATCCAGTGCCCCTCCAATATCCCCTGGGGCTGGAGGGATCAGAGAAGGGCAAGAAGCATCAATTGCCTCAAGCGTAGGCAGTATGTATGTGCACAAATATGTGAGTGCACACACATATCTTCCAGTGTTGTGTGTATGAAGATGACATTTATACTTTGTACCTCTTTGGAGAATAAGGATCTGGTGCTCTTTGGGCAGCAAATTTTAATTCTTCATGTGTTTATTATCTAAGAGTTGAAACTGTGAGTTGAGCCAATATACAATTATTATCATAAGAAATGTCCTTGTGTAGGCTTAACTGAATAATCATTTCTCTCTCTCTCTCTTTCACACACACACATACACACACGAACACACCAATCCAGAGTGAAGGCTGTTGTTATAAACCCCTTCTGGTGGGGGGCTGGCTAGTTTGGTGAGAATTCTCCCCACTCAAACACATGGCATTTAATCGCATATTCAGCCATGCAACTCACAAAAGGGACTTTTCCCAGCAGAATATGGGTTTCTCTTAGTGGACTGGATTCATTTTTATCAATAGAGCAAGCATTTATAGAAAGCCTACTGAATTTCAAACACTGTTTTAGGCCCCGAGAATTGCTATAAAACTCCCATTGTATTATTTAGTGTACTTTAGGCTGTCTCAAAGTCTGCTAGCTCCATGGGAGAATCTGGAAGAGCGAAAGAAATTTGTTCACCCAAAGGAATAAGGAGTGTTATATTTGTACCTTTCCCAGCTCTGACAGGAGGGCTGGGCCCTACATGTGGGGTGTAGGCTGTTGGTTTAGGTGTTATATGGAACCTGGATCTTCTGAACTAGTTCTTTCATGTGTCTCTGTGAGCTCCAAACTTAGCCATGTCTTGAAGTCACTGGGATGGTTGAGTTACTAATTTAAACTCTATTGGGCACCAAACCTCTGCACTATTTCATTTATTACTCATCAAATTTATTCCAATCTTGACACTAATTAGAAAAATTCATAGGTAAATAGAGGAATGGAAGATGCAGATGAGATCTCAACTGGTTGTGAAAAATAATCTATTAACATGGAAACTAGTGGGAGTAAGAAGATAGTTTTAAGAAAGGGATGATGACATGGAAGTCCTGGAGGAGAATAAATTTAAGAGATGTCAAGCTCAGCAGACCATAGCAGTGAGATGGGACAAGTGGGAGACTCAGGCCAGAGACAGCCACTGATGAGAAGGCTGTGTATGTCCTTTAGATATCCAGACTAAAGTGCTTTCTGGTTCATCTAAAAGAAGAGTTCTTGACAAATCCAAGATCTTTTAAAATTATCTTGATTATCTCCTAGTGCAGTGGTTGGCAAACTCTAGTCAACAGAGCCAAATATCAACAGTACAATGATTGAAATTTTTTTTTGAGAGCCAAATTTTTAAAACTTAAACTTCTTTTAACGCCACTTCTTCAAAATAGACTCATCCAGACTGTGGTATTTTATGGAAGAGTCACACTCAAGGGCCCAAAGAACCTCACGTGGTGAGCCGCAGTTTGCTGACCATGGACCTAGTGGTACCAAAGCCCAGTTAACTTCCTTCCTCTGGGTAATGTCATCTCTCCCCACTCAGAAGTGCACAAGAGGGAGCTTTCACTCTCCCTGCATGTTCTAAATGGACTCTCAAAGCAAATGACATTTAATTGATCTTCACTTTTTCTAGCACTTTGTAAGTCTACTAGAATGATTTAATATAGTCTTAAATTTTCTGCATTTAGCTATTTGTGTCCTTGTTGGAGATGTTAAATGTGGAAGCAATTATCCTCTTCATGACAGATTTTTTTTCTTGGTTCAGTAAAGCTTTGTGCTTTGTGACACCTGACGCGTAGGTAAGAAATTGGACTTTTCTATTAATTCTCGGTGAGTGTCTTTCCCTTAGAGAACTAATGGGGAAGATGTATGTTTCTGTGAGAGATACACCACAATCTGCTAAGTGTGTAGGAGGACACTAAAAGCTGGAGAA
The DNA here is from genome assembly GCA_011751065.1 of Lasiurus cinereus. NCBI lineage: Eukaryota > Metazoa > Chordata > Mammalia > Chiroptera > Vespertilionidae > Lasiurus > Lasiurus cinereus. The sequence goes on along the minus strand of JAAGEH010000030.1, from coordinate 47,993,415 downwards.
GATTATATTCTAGCAAACTGAAATGTGAAAATCTTCCTTGTGCATTACTCCATAACTATAACCATGGCAGACAGACAAAAAAAAAAAAAAGAGCTGATTAAGTGGTTTAATGGGAAGTAATCTAGAAAAGGATAGTCTTTGGGATTGAATTACTTCTTGTTAGTCTAAATTGGAATCTTTTTTTAGAGTGTGTGAGGCATCATATTTTTAGTTGATGGGTCTATGAATTTGAAAGGCTCAGGTTCTTACCAGTGTTTAAGAAGCTGGGACACTGCCAACAGAGGAGATAAAATAAGCTCTCTGATTTCATCCAGAGTCTAATGTCTGCCAAGAGGAAAAAAATCACATTCAAAGAGTATAGTTTTTCTGTTGTTGTTTTTGTTCATAGAATGATGAGTGCACTGGAGTAGATGGTTTGCATTCTGCCAGAACTGTAGCAAATAGTTAACTGTCCTTGGGAACATGAGACATTTTATTCTGTGTGGAACCGAGGCCAAAACAAATTAGAAAATGCAACTGCTTTCTCCATTTTCTTATTCTAGCAAGAAAGGAGATCATTTCAAAGTTTCCTAGCAGGAGTGACATTCCTGGAAGATGAATAAATCTTGTCCCTGGCCAAAGGTGAATAGTGACAGCACATTAGAAATAGTTTTCAGAACCCAATGAACCTTTGTGAAACCTGGGAAATATTTACAGGTGGTTGAAGTTTTAAGAAGAAGTCAGTTATGGCAAAATCATCAGAAAAACCTTTATAGAACATTTCTATGGGGCAGCCATTTTACTTTACAAGTATTATCTTAGACATCTATCCATTAGGAAATAAGTATGGTTACCATCTCCAATTGACAGATGAGAAAATCAAGGTAGAGAGAGTTATTTTCTCAGGGGAATAGTGCTCATAAATTAGGGAGGAGAGACACAGAGAGCACTTAGATTTGAATTTAGGGCCTAAGGCTGTGGGCTCAACCATTATGCAACAGTATCCAGGAATCCTCCTATGATTAAGAACATTGGAGGAGTCCTAGTTTTTTTTGTTGTTGTTGTTGTTTTTTTGTTGTTGTTATTTTTATTTACATGGATGCTGGCAATCAAGTAGTTTAGGAAAAGATAAAATAGTTAAAGTTTGCCATTGGTTCTCCTTCACCTTCTCTTTATCTCCCTTCAAGAGTTCCCACTACTTTTTAACACTACTGCTGATTGCAATACACTTTTATTTCTATAGGATATTTTTTTAGAAGGAAATTACTGTTGGAAATAGATTATAGATCCTATATAATAAAAGCCTGTTATGCTAAGTGTCCAGTTGTCTGGTTGTCCCTTCAACCAATCAAAGCTTAATATGCTAATGATATGCTAAGGCTGCTCAACTGCTCGCTATAACATGCACTGACCACCAGGGGGTGGACACTCCAACTGGTAGGTTAGTTTGCTGCTGGGGTCTGGCTGATCGGATCTGAGTGCAATGGTCCAGACACACCCTGGAACCCTCATGGGGTCCGAAGGGAAGCCAGCCCTGATGGTACACAGGGGGTGGGGGGGTGGGGAGGGTGTCCTTCACCTGCACCCTCTCACAATACAAGACCTCTCAAGGGATGTTGGAGAGCCAATTTTGACCTGATCCCACAGAAACCAGGCCAAGGGACCCCATGGTGCACAAATTCATGCACAGTACCTCTAGTTAATTTATAAAGGTTTAAAGAGTCAGTCCTTTAAGGGGTCTTTGTGTTTCAATAGGACATTTTTAAGGAATAAAAATTTTTAAGACACATAGGGGCCACTCTAAAAGTGATTCTTCACATTCCATTTCAGAACAATGGAGATGGTATTTTTTCAGTCTGGGGCTGTATTAGAGGCCTACAAAGTACACTATGGAATGGGAAGTGGCAATCTCTTTATCTATTGGAAAGACCAACTCTCCCCATTTATTGTAAATAAATGGGGAGAGTTAAAGGAAGGAGAAAACTTTGTGTATAATCCAAAAAGGAGGAAGAGATGAATGAAATCTCAAAATGGGGTATTGATTTCAAACTCCACTTCTGCCAGTTCCTAGCCAGATTACTATGGGCAAACGATTAGAAGTCCCCTGGGTGAGAATTCAGTAAGGTAATGACTGAAAAAGGTAACAACTAAATTCATGCTGATGGCCAAGATATTCTTAGAGGATATTGATCCCCTCTCCAACTCTCCCTGTCACACTCTGTATTAGAGATGTGGGTGGGGTGATCAGGAAGGGAAATGGTAAAGACCAATAAGAGAGAACTGACTAGGGAAAAAGAGACTAAGTTGTGAGACAGTCATTTCTTGATGTGAATCAGACATGTTGCACTCATGCACTCATTTATTCAACAGATACTTATTGATTACTTCTATACTTCTCTTAGATTTGAGACTTAGACTCACTTGGATCAGCTACACATTGCATTTAGAAGTGAGTGAAGAACAATGTCTTCATCTAGAATCTGATAAACCTGGCCAACTTAAAAGCATTAAGGCATTGCTGGTATCCTTCTCTTGATCCTTCTGCAGATATAACTTCCAATGAGAACTTCAGAATCTTACATAATAGTAGACAAATAATAGACAAATATGCAAATTGACCGTACCTCTGCTACACTCATAGCCTATCAGTGAGTATGCAAATTAACCCAATAAAGATGGCAGTTAATTCGCATACATAGGCACCTAGTGTCTGGGTCCTGGGTACATTCTGGCACCCAGGTAATTCTGAGGTAGGCCCTGAGAAGCCTGGGAAGGGCCTGAGCCAGGGGGCTCCTGGGCAGGGCCAACCGTGTGATCAGAGCCAAGAAGGCAGGGGTAGAGCCAGCGATTGGAGGGAGCTGGGGATTGCCTGCCCAGGCCAAAGCATCAGCCAGGGGCTTTAGGCCTGGGCAGGGGCAGAGCCAGAGATTGGAGGCTATTGGCAATCAGTGTGAACTACAGAGGAAAACCTTTTCTGATTGCTCATTGACTAAGCTTCCTGTATGCTACTGGTAATATTCTTAGTAACTTGGGTAATAACAATTCAAAAAGGTGATCTAGGGTTTTTCCACCACACTTCTGGGGAAAAAAAAAGTAGGTCCACTGCTGGAGGGCTAAGAAATATCATGTCCTGCCATAGCCGGTTTGGCTCAGTGGATAATGCCTTGGCTTGCTGACAGCAGGATCTGGGTTCAATTCTGATCAAGGAAATGTACCTAGGTTGCAGGATCCTCCCTGGCCAGGGCCTACATCAGGGCAATGCAGGAGGCAACCAATCAAAATGTTCCTCACTTTGATGTTTCTCTCTGTCTTTCCCTTTCTCTTCCACATTCTCTAAAAATAAAGGGAAACATATCCTCAGATGAGGATTTTAAAAAAAGAAAGAAAGAAATGTCATATCCTATGAAAGACACATCTTGAAAATGCCTAAAGAAAGTTGTCATTTTTTTCATGGTGAAGGTATTGGAGTCCATGTTGATGAAAACACTTTGTGGCTGTGGTGACTGGCAGTGGCTGCAGCAGTGGGGTGATGGGGCTGGTGCCTTCCCTGATTATCCCAGTTGCCTCCCACAAAGGGAAGTAAGACTGCGGCTTAGGCCCGCTGCCCATGGAGTAGTGGGCCTAAGCCATCAGTAGAACATCCCCAGAGGGCTCCCAGTACATGAGAGGGGGCAGGTTGGGCTGAGGAAACCATCACCCTCAGTGCATGAATTTTGTGCACTGGGCCCCTAGTCTATATATATAAAAGGCTAAGTGAACATCCGACCAGTAGCTATGACATTCAATGACCACCAGGGGATAGATGCTCCAACTAGTAGCTATGATGTGTACTGACCACCAGAGAGCAGACACTCAATGCAGGAGCTTCCCCAGCTGCAGTGACTTGATAACAATGGTTCTTGGGTAAGGCACCCCAGAGTTAGAGAAGAGGGAGCCCTCTTGCAATCTGGGACCTCTCGGGGGATGTTGGAGAGCCAGTTTTGGTGCTATCCCTGCAGACCAGGCTGAGGGACCTTATCTGTTGAAGGGACCCCACTCATTCCACAGACATCCTTTAAGCAGCGGGGCCACCACAGGTACAGCCAGCTGGGAAGAGACTGTGGGAGGTCCAGTCCCACCCCACCCAATCCTGCCCCACCAGCCACCTTCTAATTAATTTTCTTCCAATGTGCATGAATCCGTGCACCAGAGCACTAGTGTTAAATAAAAATAATTTTCAGTTTTACCACATTATCTTGGAACACTCTGGTCAGAAGACCTTATTTAATCAGTACATGTTTCATTAACCCTGGCCATTGCTCTCTCTAGTTGATGCACACATGTAGCCAGGAAAATATCAAAATATAGTCATTACTCATTTACTTCTGAAACTCCACAGTTCCTGAATTAATTAAGGCATTGACACCACACAGGTGATGTAAACTATCCTATTTAATAAAAGAATAATATGCAAATTATCCATCATTCTGCTATACCCATAAGCCATGCCCACCAGCCAATCAGGAGTGAGTATACAAATTAACCCAACCAAGATGGCTGTGGCTATGGAGCAAGCAGGAGACTTGTCTCCACTCAAGGCTACAAAGTTTCAATTATAGAAAATAAACAAATCCCAGATACCAGGGCCTCCGCTTGGGTTGCTGGTGGGCATGGCTGGCCTGCAAACCACCACAGGCCCCTTGCCCACATTGCCCCATTCTCCAAGGGAACCCCCACCCTAATCTTGGACACCCTTCAGGGCAAACCAGCTGGCCCCCACCTGTGCACCAGACCTCTATCCTATCTAATAAAAGAGTAATGTGCAAATTGACCATCACTCCAATACACAAGATGGCTGCCCCCATATGGACACAAGATGGCCAGGAGAGGGTAGTTGGGAGGGACCAGGCCTGCAAGGGAGGGCAGTTAGGAGCAAACAGGCTGGCAGGGGAGCAATTAGGCATCAATCAAGCTGGCAGGGGAGTGATTAGAGGGTGATCAGGCTGGCAGGCAGAAGCGGTTAGTGGAAATCAGAAAGGCAGGCAGGCGAGCAGTTGGGAGCCAGCAGTCCTGGATTGTGAGAGGGTTGTCCAACTGCCCATTTAGGCCTGATCCTACTGGGCAGTCAGACATCCCTCGAGGGGTCCCAGATTGGAGAGGGTGCAAGCTGGGCTGAGGAACACACACAGTCCTGTGCATAAATTTTGTGCACCAGGCCTCTAGTTGGATTTTTAAAAGCTGCCCTGGATTGTAATTGAGGATTATGAGTTACATTCTTATTCTTCACCTAAGACCATGTAGAAAATAGTGATGTCTGACATCTCTAGCCCTTGATTAACTTACTAAGCAGACCAGGAAGGTTAGATATTAATCAGGAATAAGTGTAAGACTGAACAGAGGTGACCTTTGTCATTCTGACATTGCGCTATGCTAGCAGAGGTGTGTACCCAAGTGTCCCTTGAATGTCCAGCCTCACCAGACTGCACATATACATCAGACTATAGTGATGTTAATTCCTGAATTTTTCTGGCCTTGTAGGTCTCTCATTACAAAACTTCTGGGCCTCTCCAGCCAAACTCTCGCACCTTCTGGCAGCCTGAGGCTGTGTCTCATGTGCTCAGGGAGAAGTTGGCACCATTGGGTACAGCTTGTGCCTCACTGGCTCTGCTTAGCATTTGCTGTGCTAGTTATCACTGCTCCTTGTGTGAGGAATGATGGTCTCGACAGAGCACTGTGTCTTGGGGCTTCTTAGTGTGTCACATGAAGCTGTGGTCTCTTTTGGAGCTATGGCATGTTCCATACAGAAGAAAAAAAAATTGTTCCCTCACTAACTCTGTGCTCCACCTGCCAACTGTATCCTGCTTGGCACATAAATAAACAGCTTATTCAGATAATGCCTCTCACTCCTCCACCTCCCCCATTCACCTCACAAGGTAACATCAGGGGCTGTGAGAAAAGTCACATCATCCCCTCCACTGTTTTCAGCTCTGCACTCTCTCCCCCAGGTCCTCAGGAACCAACTTTGTCCTTTCTCTGCCAGTCGAAAAACTTAGGCAGACCTATGCCTTGCATGTTGTCAGCCTCATCTTCCTAGTCTCTATTTAGGCTCAGTTAGGCTTACACTGTTGTTCATTCATGAAGCTGTCTGTTTTTGTAACACAAGGGAACTGAGGATCTGGTGGTGACTGTCACCATAAGTCAGTACAGACAATCCACATGAGGACTACCCCCATACACGGAGTCCTAACAGCAGACAGGACTGCTCTGTAGGAGCTTATTAAGTCATTTCAGCATGATTTTCTGTTGAAAGAGACACAGCTCAAAAAGTAGAAGGTATTTGGCCTAGAAGACAACACTACATGTAGCTGAGAGGAAGGTATTCATTTTTGTGAACTTCAACACAACATGGAGGTTTAATCTCTGATCTTCAGTTCTCCAAGGGCAGGAGAGGGCAGTGAGTCGTAGAATCCAGATGGAGGGAAATACATATCATCCTCAATATTTGGACTTCAGATGAGTCAAGGAGTCAGAAAACATGGGCAGTGATGTAGTTCTCTATAGAAGCAGTGTGTCATGTTTTAATGACCAGAATCCTTAGGGCTTTGGGTCAGTAAGAAGGCATTATTTTATGATTCCATCCCTTATTACTTTTTTACTTAAAGCAGGACCTCCAGTCATTCATTCTGGAATCAAAGATCTCAAGGTCTTGAAAACAACCCAGTCTGGATTTGAAGGATTTATCAAGGACCAGTTCACCACCCTCCCTGAGGTGAAGGACCGGTGCTTTGCCACCCAAGTGTACTGCAAGTGGCGCTACCGGAACAGAGATGTGGACTTTGAGGCTACCTGGTATGAGCATGTGCTAGGGCCTAGCACTGGCATAGGTAGTGTCTGCACTTGTCCTTGGTTCTGGAGTTCATGAAGTCTTCAATTTAAAGGGAACCTTGGAGACCACTCAATTCAACTTCCCCACTATTTAAAGTCCTTTATGTTGGACAACAGAAAGCCAATGGTCTTACTTTGAGTTAATAAATCTGCACTTGAATCTCAGATTCTATTAGCAATAATGATCTTGAATGGACCACCTAATTTCCATGACCCTCTGCTTTTCATTGATGAAATCAGTAGTTCTCAAACATTATTGTGTTCACAGAATCACATGGAAATCTTGTTAGAATGTATGTCACTGGGCTCAGCCCTCAAAGGTTCAGACTGTAGGTCTGAGGTGAGGCCTGATAACTTGCATTTCTAACGAACTCCCAGGTGATGCTGATACTGCTGGACCAGAGCCCCATGTTAAGAACCTCTGTATCAAGTGAGGATAATATATTTGGCTTCATCATAGATGCAGAAAGGACTAAACTCTCTGCATCCAGGATTTCCCTGATTTTCAAACTGAAAGTCTCATGTCCCAGGAAACTTCTTTATCCCAAGCAAACTGTGACAGTTGGTCACTCTAGGCAACACTCAAAATGAGATAACATTCACTGAGGCACTTTATAAATGATAAATGCCTTAACAATATAAAGGTATGATTAAATAATAATATCTTTTTTTCTTATATTTAGAGATTTTTTTACAGAGAGGAAGGAGAGGGATAGTTAGAAACATCAATGAGAGAGAGACATCGATCAGCTGCCTTTTGCACGTCCCCTATTGGGGATGTGCCCACAGCCAAAGTTCATGCTCTTGATCGGAATTGAACCTGGGACCTTTCAGTCCGCAGACCGTCGCTCTATCCACTGAGCCAAACCACTTTCAGCAAATAATAATATCTTTACAAGCTATAATTAGGCCTCTGAACCCCCAGAGTTTACTTTTTGACCAGGCACCTCATTTCTTTACTGAAGCTCTAGTTTTCAAAACTTCTAAGCTATGATGAGCTGGAATCTGCCCCCAGTAGCTTGTACTGATAGCACTTAGCTCTGCTCCTTTGACTATGTGATAGGCGGGGAAATGCTTAAAGGGAAACTCACCTCAATCTGTTTTTCCTTTTTTATTTCAAGCATTTCCCGTGGGCAGCAGCCTGATGTATTTTTGTTGAAAGAGTACAAAATTGAACATGCCAGAGTTAAGGTGTTAGTTGGGCCTTCCACTAAAGAAAAGGACTTCAAGTGGATTATTTAATTTTTAAGCTCAGATTCCTCACCTATAAATTGAGGATAATAACAGCACCTGTCCCAGGCATATTAAGAGAATTTAATAAAATAATCAAATAAAATATTTAGTGCAGAGAAAATTTTAGTGCAGAGAAATATTTAGTGCACACACCCCAAAACAACAATTCAAGAAATCAGCCACAGTAAGAGTGCTGGAGTGCTTGGGAGTTCCCTTCATGGGTTCTTCAAACACAGATTTATCCTGGAATTCCCACTGGGCCCTGGTGCCAGGTTAGGAAAATAGCCCAGTGACACCCAATATGTTTGTTGAGTGGTATGTGTGTGTGTGTGTGTGTGTGTGTGTGTGTGTGTGTAAGAAAATAGAAAGTGAGTTTTTTTTAATATTCCAAGATATTAATCTTTTCTAAAATCAACAATAAAATTGCTTTCTGAGGGTCAGGAAGGTCGGTGCTTCTTAGCTTTATAATGCATTCCCAAAGACCACCTTATGAGTCTTTAGTTCTCTTTTCTGTGTTCTAGGGACACCGTCCGGGACATTGTCCTGGAGAAATTTGCTGGACCCTATGACAAAGGCGAGTACTCACCCTCTGTTCAGAAGACCCTCTATGACATCCAGGTGCTCTCCCTGAGCCGAGTTCCTGAGGTATGTTTTATCACTTGCCGTTCTGAGGACTGAGAGAACTTGTGTCTCCTGTCAACTCTGAGAAAGAGTTGAGAGTTAAAATAAGAAAGTGGGAGACACATGAAAAATGACATCTGTTGTTGTTCAAAAGCTTGTTATAGCAAGTGAGGAGAGAGTAAAAAATGGAAAAAAAAATTGTCCAACCTGAAAACACAGGCCAGTGCTTTAGCATATAGTTATGCTAAAAATTCTTTGAGTTTTTTTTTCATTTGGCCACATTTAGATTTCAGGAGATCTAGAAAATGAAGGATAGATGCTGAGTGATTTTATCTATCCATCCATCCAGCCATCCATCCAGCCATCTATTTGATATTATTGAATGGTTATTGTGTATCTGTCAAAACATGAGGAATACCAAGATATATTAGACATGGTCCCTACCCTCAAAGATAACATCTTTCAGTGAAAGAATCAAATCAGTAAACTATATGCAATAAAGAATGAATTTTATTGAAATACAGAGGAAGGCACCTAACTCAGGTATAAGGGATAGGACCATCCAGGCTTTTTGGAGAGTGAGATGTTTAAGTTGAGTCTTAAGGAACAAGTGGGGGTTATATGGATTCACATTCCAAAGTGAGGGAGCAGAGTAGTATAGAAACAGGAGGCAGCGTAGAGCAGTCATTTACTGCCGAGGGTCTGCCATATGTGAAGCTCCACAAGTGAAAGTCTTTCCATGTGGCTAAAGGCGAGGTAGGAGCTTGATCAGGAGGGCCTCCGTGGTCTCAGTGACAGTGTACTATATCCTGAAAGCTCTCAGGGAGCCACCTGGGGATTAAGCAGGGTCTGATGCCACCATATTTGCACTTGAGAAAGCTCACTCTGAAAGAAGTATACTAAATATAAAAGATGACAGACTTCAGGCAAGAACTGTTGAGAGGCTGTGGCAGAAATCTGAAAAATCAGCCTGCCAAACATCTACTACTTCAACATGAGAGGCTAGGCAGGAAGAGTACTACCCTTAGACCTGGGCAAGAGGGACTCCTGCCATGGCCCAGCACTCTGAGGCTTGCTTCAGTCCTTCCTCTGGCTGAGCTTCTCTCTGCTGGATGAAAAAGTCAGTAAGACCAAGGCAGGAGCCCATGCATCCCCCCCACCCCAGACCATTCTCTGGATAAATGTAGCCCAGAATTTCCTGCCCAAATAACCCTGAGACTAATTTTAGAACCTGAGCATTCCCTTCACTAGATCCATCCTCTGGAGGGCAGATCATGCCATTGGTGTGTGTATCCTTAGGCCTGAGAGTGGGCAAAAATCAGATGTTTGTAGGAAGTATGAATGGGACTTGTATGCAAGCTGGGATGTCCATCCACCTGACTATAAGAAAGAAGATGGGCTGGGCCAGGGCTGGCGACTGTCTCTTCACATGCAACCATGCCCTGGCATGGCACTGGGAGGAGTCAGAGAACTTTAAATCCAATCCTGGCCTTCCAGATTGCGATGAGGGTATATTTGCCAAATTAGAAGGATAGAACATATTTCACAGAAAAGTTTTTTTTTTTAGCTTGATTTATAACTTATAAATTTTTAGACATCTGATATGTGGGCCTCCAATTATACTCTTACCCCAGGGTGCCCACATGTTAGGGAAAGGCCTGGAGAGTTAAGAAGGAATTAGGAGCTTGACTGGCAAGGCCCAGGAGACCAGTTAGATGCTGAAGAGGCTTTCCAGGATTCTTTCTTAAAAAAAAAATATATATATGTATATATATATACACACACACACACACACACACACACACACACACACACACACATATTTTAGTGGGAAAGGGAGAAAGACAGAGAGACAGAAACATCAATGAAGGGAGAGAATCACTAATTGGCTGCCTCTTGCACGTCCCCTACTGGGGATCGAGGCAATGTGCCCTGAGCATGTGCCCTGACCGGGAATCCCTGCGCCACACCTGCCAGGCAGTCTCTCAGATTTCTGATCCAAGAAGCTCTTGCTTTTCTGAGAAGCAGGTTTTGTACATGGTGAGGAGAGGAGTGGGCCCACCATCTAATAATAGGATCAGGAGGAGAGAACAGTGTTGGGCAGTAGAGGAACATCAAAGGTTGTTTCAGAGACAGATGTAGAACCTGAGTAACGGACTAGTGGGAAGCTGGGGGAAGGGGACGGGTGGTGGGTAGATAGATAGATCCACAGTTGCCCAAGGTGATGTATAATATGGTGGATTCCAGATAGAAGACATGGAGATCAGCCTGCCAAACATCCACTACTTCAACATAGACATGTCCAAAATGGGACTGGTCAACAAGGACGAGGTAAGAACTTTGACAATATTTAAAGCACATCTACCCTCCTGCTACCTTCTTATAAACTTGGGTTGATAATGTCACTGACCAAAACCCCTGAGAGCCATTGCCTTTGGAGTATTTATAGTTACCACTGACTAGAGCCCTCAGACTCTGGGCCTCTCACTATCTGAGGCTGTAGCACCTGTGAGTGAGTGATTACAGAGGAGGGTTGGAAGTCGCAGAGAGTGAGAGACAAAGAAAGAACAGAGTGTGCCCTGGGAAACAGCTCTGAGATCTCCTTCTCTGGAAAGTGCCACACAAGGTTACCGCTTCATTATTTTCTGATCAGGAAGCGATAAGGAGAAATAAAAGGTTCCCTTTTCATTTTGTCCATCATCTCTAATGTTTGATTGAGTAGTCAATTCAGTAGCATACAATATACACAAAAACAGATGAAAGCGTGTTTCTACTTACGATCACAGAAGGCACCATGGGAAAATTCAGGTTTGAAAGGAAAGCTTGTCTTGGAAAAAGCTCTTACCCTGACTTATTTTTAGCCATGGCAGACGGTTAACCAAGTCAGTGCGTCTGACTACTCAACCTGAAGTCCTGACAGGCAGCTTGTGGCAGCCAGTCCTGGGAGATTAGGACCCTCCCCTGACCTCCCTCACCACCCCCTACCTAAACATACACACACACACACACACACACACACACACACACACACCCTGGGACCACTTTCAGAATGGCAGAATTTCTTTATTTGATCCATCTTTCCACAGACTTTGATGATATGAAAAACACCCATTTTGGTAGCATTTTTTTTTTAGTGTATGGAGGGAGGGAGATAGGGAAGGGCCATCTATTAACATGGCTCTGCTGCCCTAGACTCACATCCTCTGGTGAACAAAGTCCCATGAAGGGGTGTCCAGAAGGTCCTACATTCTGCCTTCCGTCCCCGGGGACCCAGCAGCCTTATTAGCCAGAACCCTTCTGGCCAGGCACCTTGTTTCTCTGTCGCGGGCTCCAGCAGGCTGTGCACCATCCCACCTGTGAGGTGAGGTGGAGGCGCAGCACTGGGAAGCCAAGGTCAGCTCAGGTGCCTGCTGGCGCTGACACGGAGCCCTGAGCTGCAGAGGAGCATCCATGACCCCATGCACTGTTCATTCAGGAAAGAAAAGGATGTTGATGATCAGAATGCCATTAACTAACATGGGAAGACTTTTTAAATGATTACCTTTTAAAGCAGAAGAACCTAAGTGTAATCCTGGCCATGTCCACCAACGGTGAAACAGAAAAAGGCCTCGGCTTCCGCTTCGTGAGGAGAGCGAGGCTTAGAGCTCCCACCCCCACCTGCAGAGAGAGGTGCTGCTCCTCTGACCTTCAGGCTGCACTGATCTCACTCAGAGCCTTGCCCAAGGGTTGAGGCCACAGTGTCCTTGCTCTAAGAAGTCAGACCAGAAGCTCCCTCTTGGTGTTCAGCAGGAGAGCTGAAGGCAAAAAGCCCTGTGTACCTTTGGATCAGGGCTCTGCATGAAGGCACCTGAGTAACTGAACAAGCTGGCCCTGTCTGTGGCTGCACTCGCAGGCCCTCACCCAGTAAGGTGAAGGCAACGCATGAGAAGCAGGGAGTCAGGACTAACAACAGCAGAGAGTGACAAATAACAGGGAGGGAAGAAGAAGAAGTCTAATATGCATCTGTCTGGAGCCATTTGGCACTGGGATAGCAGCCCTGTGGACCTCCAGTTCTCCTGAGGGCAAGGCAGGCTCATAGCACTGCACAGTGACTGATGCTCAGAAAGAGTCATCAAGCCAAAGCCGAATATGTTCACTCCACTCTATTTAAAAGACAGGAATATGTAATGCATTTGAGAAACACTTATTACCAATGATTACAATTTTTCTAAAACTCTTTAATTTTCTGGGGAATTGGCTCATCTCTCAGCTGTTGCCAGAAAAATAAGGTGTGGCCATGCTTGAAGACACTGGATTGTAGTGTAGGGGACATACATTTTCCGGCTTAGCAAGTTGTTGCTTTTGTCATTGATTTAATATTGATTTGTAGACTCTAGGAGAGGTCTATTTTAATGTCTCTGAAGTTCCAATGTGTTTTTTTTCGCAGGTCTTGCTCCCATCAGATAATCCGTATGGCAGAATTACTGGTACAGTCAAGAGGAAGCTGGCTTCCAGGCTGTGATGTTGCAGCCACCAGTTGGACTCCACTCTAAGCAGAAGACTTCCTTAGGCCATTTGTGGTGCTAAAAATCATAACATTTTTAACCTAGTATGTTGATTTATAGTGCACATTTTCCTCTTGTATGAACAAATTCTTCTACACCTACCTCAGCAAGGTGTTTTATGATTAGTAGCTGTAATATGCTTTGTGGATACAGTTTATTTCACAGATGCTGAGCAGTATTAGAACAATCGTAAATTAATATTTCTTTTTAGTTGTCTTGTGTCTTCCTATCTTAGAGAAGCTTGGGAATCAATTTACTAAGAATCATGGATTAATAGAAGTGTCATATAAATTAATTTGTGCACAAGTTTAAAAAAAAAGCATTATTTTCATTCCACTGAGGCTAAAACTTTGCTCTGGATACTGCAGAAAATATAAGGACAAAATCGCATTTTGAAATATATCACCACTCTGACTTCAATTAAACTCAATATTTGAATTTTTATGAATGTTCTAGTTCATTCCTACTCTAAAAGTACTTTTGTAGTCTTAATGTACTAGTTTTATGTATTTTACAAGCCTGAGAGAATATTGAGTACACATTGGGGCTATGAAAAAGAAGTACAAATTGCTTTCTTTGAATAATGCATCACTTTGTCACAAAGAACACATTTAATAAAAGCTAAATCAATACACCAATGAATTAATATACATGTAGAAAGAAGACTAGAGACTCTATAGATGGAAATATCAGTGGTGATGATTTCTGGATGGTGGGATTATGAGGGATTATTATTTTTGGCCATGTGCTTTTCTGAATCTTTCAAATATGAACATTTACTACCTATGTAATCAGAGAAATAAATATAATTGATGATTTAAAGATGCATATAAATTGGAGTGGTGGTTATATCAATTGACTAACTCAACTATTGTATATATCATAAAGCTTTATAAACTATAGTTTTAGAAACCCATTATGAAAACCTGTCCACTTGAACATTCTAGATAACTTTCCTTCATTAAAAACATTCAATTTATTAATTTTTAAAATCTCCATTGTTAACATATGCTTACATATGAGTACTTAGTATAATTTGGTAATTTTGCTTCTTTAACCATTATAATATTACTACTTTAGGATGCATGGTAGTGTTTAATTTCACAGGCTCATTTAAATCCTGGTTCCACCTCTTAGTAGCTATATGACAAGTTTCCTCATGTATAAAATGGAGATGAAAATAGAACCTACCTCAGACATTTTTGAGGATTAAAAGTGGGTTAAACAATTGTAAAGTGCTTTGATAGTATTTATGCCTGACAAAACAGATTACTGAAATGTTTGTTAAAAGAAATATCCTAACTTCTTTTTCTTTGTTATTGGTCCAAGTAGAAATTCATGATTGGATTTTGTGGGTGGGTGAGAGATGGGAGGTCTGAAAACAGCAAACCCTAGAAGATGCTGGAGGCCATTCACCTGCTGGAGCCTGAAAGAACAAGAGATAAGAAGGATGAAATCATTGGATAAGGAAAGCTGTGTGCTGTGTCAAATACTCAGATTACAAAATGTGCTTCCATATCACAGATCTCACATGGCCCAGTGGCTAGTACATTTATCTTTCTACTGATTTTATAATTCTGTTCAAGGAGGAATTTAGAGTCTAACATGATTTTTTTTCCTAAACAAGCAAACAAGAGCAAAGCCTTCCCCCTTAATATTCTCTTGGTCATGTAAGTTATAGAAACACTGGGGTGGCTTCAGAGGAGAAATCCATGGTAGGGCACCATCTTAGAAATACTGGCCCATTGTATACATGGCTGCATTTTCTTCCCTTGAGCTCTTAAAACATTTAATGTGATGGGTTGCAGATGCACTATTGTATCCCAGATGTTCTATCACAGGTGTGTGGCAAAAAAGCCTGTGGTCTGTGAATTTTCAACCAGGTTCCTGTTTTGTGAAGGATGTATTATGGTTAAGATTGCAATCTATGTGCTGCTGACAAGCTTTGGGTTTCTTTTGCTGTGTTCATGGCTGGCAGACGGAGCAGGCCCCTGAACTGTAAACACCTCTGTTATTTGTAATCAAACGCTTTGTAATTTTGTTATGGAAGGTGACAGGGGCTGTGTTCCAATATTCTGGGAAGCAGAGCTGCTCTCACCCACTCTCCCAACTTCTCTCCTCACCCTACCCTTCCCCTACCTGCATCTCCAATACTTTCAAGGAGGAATAAAGCAGGTGGATTTATACCTGGGAAGCAGTTTGCATAGCACACAAAGGAGTAGCCATTGTTTGGGCCTTGTGATCTTGGCGGCCAAGCATCTGGCTAAGACTTGTTCAATATCCTCTAAATTCTATCTCATGACTTTTCACTGAGATGGGCTCAGAAAATATGTCCTGCTCCTGTTCTTTAAAAAGAGTCAAAGTGAAGGCTATACCATTCTTTACTTTTACTAACCGGCTTTTTCTCCCTTTTTGCTCCCCAGTAGAAGTAACTCTTTTGAGACAGCATTTTACTCATTTGTCATTGGAAGATAATTTATCTTCTTCAATCACCTGCAAGGTTTACAGAAATCTTAACTTCCCTCTAACCTCCTAAACCCTCTGTCCAGAAAGAACATTTATTTTCCTTCAGACTCTGGGCTAAAATGGGGTTTGCCTTTTGTCGCCTTCTTTGTAAAATCTTTGCCATTTCTGCTTCCTCACCTGCATTTGTGAGAAAACCAAAGCTTCTTTCTAAAAACATGGATTTCAAGCCCTCTAACCAGACACGCTGGGTCCTTCCCGCTTCCAAATAATGGAACCTTAATCTCTTTGTGTTTTCATATTCTTTGTTCTCGTTTCCTAAAGAACACAGCTGCCTCTCATTCTTCCATTCGCCCAGACCCTTTCCCAGACATTCTTCAAATCTTTTTTTGGCTCTTACTGAAGCCCTTTTGAGAATATAATGGTGATGGACACTCATTCACATCCCCAGAGGTGCCATAACATCTGCTGAGGAAGCAGTTGCCATTCTATCCTTAAGATATAAAGGATCTCAATAGAAATTTACCACATAAGGAATATAGTCAACCAAGCTTAGAACAAGGGCATACTGATTACCTTTATATGCAAGAGGGAAATAAGTCTATTTAGAATAAAAGGGAAGAACCCAGGTGCAATGGTGTCCCGAGGTTGCTTTAACAACAGAAATTTACTTCCTCATTGTCTGGAGGCCTAAAGTCCCACATCAAGGTGTTGGCAGGATTGTGCTCTCTTTAAGATCTGTAGAGGAGATGCTGTCCTTGATCTTTCCTCTTCTGCTTCTGATACCTTCAGGGGCTTCTTGGCTTGTGGCTTCACCACCCCAACCTCTACCTCAATGTTCACACTGTCTCTTTCTCTTCTGTCTGTGAGTCTCCCCTTTGTAATTCTTGTAAGGACACTTGTCATTGGATTTGGGGCTCACCCAGATAACTTATGGTGACCTCTCCATCTCAGGATCCTTAATTTACTGACATCTAAAAAGTTCCTCTCTTCCATGTAAGGCCACATTTACAGGTCTGGCCATTAGGATGTGGACATAGGACTTTGGGGCAACTACTCAAATGGCTATAACAAGCCAGGGCACAGTGAGCATCTTGAAGGCAGACCTATTAAGAACTTCAGCTACATACAGGCTACTCTTCTGTTCATATCTGGGTTTAGTGACATTCCCTTTGCAGTTTGACCAGCTGTCACACAGATGTTTATAAAAGGTTGAAGTGCAGAACTTTGGACATAGACAGTGGTAAGTTTTAGATTTGGTTCCACCAATCTCTAGCTCTGTGACTTTAGACAACTTATCTTAAACTTTAGTGCTCTACTTTTGAAATGGGAATAATAATACTACTTACCTCAGAGTAACAAAGGAGTAACTGGGATAATGCACGTTAGTTAGAATGCTGTTGGTTTCAAGCAACTGAATACCTAAGGGTGTCTTAAACTCAAAGGACACCATATTTACTTAAGAAGTTGAAATAGATGAACCCAAGAATGGTTTGTCCATTTGGTGGTAGCACAATACTCAGGCTCATTCCATCCCTTGCTCAGCCATCTTCAGTGTGTGGTACTGTTTCCCCAAGAAGTGGGCAGTAAAGCTTCTGCTAACGCTGTTTGGTGCATCACCCAGATCTCCCTTGGAACCAAAGCACTCAGATGCTGAAAGTGTTTCCCTCTGATGGCTTATAGTTAGATCCCTGCACAGGAAGAGATATAAGGAAGCTGTCTCACCCAAGTTCACACCCACTCCCCTACTAGTCAATGTGAGAGATACAAAATCCTGACCCCCTTGCCTTAACTGGGACAACCCTGCAGAGAGACATTCCAGCTCTAAAGCTCCTGATTGGCTGAGGCCTCTGTTGCAACTGCATCACAGTTCAGCTTCTTCTGCTGTCCAATCCTGCTTCCCTTACTGCTCACAGGCATTGTTCCAGAGAGCACTTCTCAATCCACCTCCTGCATGAAAATCTCCGGGTCTCACTTTGAGCTTCACAGGCAAGCCAATGTGGGATGCCAGGAGTAGTTTAGGGATGGGTTTTTGGAGCTGGACCACACACTGGCCAGATGGCAATGAGCCCATGAAATGCTATAGTCATGCAATTGTTAAAACTTTCACCAGAAGAGAATTGGGATGGGATAATGGAGAAAGGGAATACACTGGCAGAGGCAATATCTTAGATGCTTGAGAGGTTTGGGAGAAATAATTATCACAAGGACTATGGAATTTGGATGGATGTGCTGGGAACCATTAAAGCATTTAGAAAGAATTAAAAGCTGAAGATGATTAATAACCAATAGAAGGCAAAGCATGAAAGCAAGAGGGTTTCTTTGGTAGTATACAGGGTGGGACAAAAGTAGATTTACAATTGTTCATATGGACAATAATACAATAATAAATAATAATACAAGAATAAACTCTGTTTCGAGTATCCATAACTATAAACCTACTTTTGTCATACCCTGTATAAATAAGACTCTATGGCCAGATGTCAGAAAAATCTTAGGATCAAACACAGGACTTTATTATAAGAAGAGCAGAGTTCCAAGGAAGATGGCATTCTCAACCCTGGGGTTTTCCCCAAAAAGCCAGGGACCTGGTTGATGGGCCTGGTACCTTGAATCCTCAGATTCCCCTGAATTCTCAGGCTTCTCCTCCCTGTTGAAAGTTAGCACTGCTCCCCTTTGCTTGAAGACAAAACAAAGGCTTCTGCCTAGCAAGGAAACAGTGACCCCAGGAATTTATCCCCACCTCCCCTCCTGCCTATCAGACCTATAATTAGGGTCAAGTCACAATATAAACGAGATAGAGATATGCTGGTCCCACTCAGGGAGGAAAGGGACTACAGCTCAAAAGAATGGCAGAGTCAGTAATACAGGGGCTGGAGGACTATACATGAATTCTGAGGATACTAGATGAAACCCATCAGACTTTCAAATCAAGGAGGAATGGAGGCAGTTTTCATTCACATGGAATGGATCATTGTATTCATTTATGGCCTTTCTCTTAGGACTACATTAAGTCTCCTATTGTTGGTAAATGGGATCTTGATCATCTAGATATTCCACAGAACATCGCATTGGTCCATTGTATCCATATATCATCATGTCAATTGGACTGGAGGAGCAAGAAGTGATGCTTTTGCATCAGAGAATGGTGGAGAAATCTCTCAGAAGTCCACCTTTTTAGTGAAGTTTTTAGGAGTGGTTTAGGGTAGGAGTTGCACCACATGCATTTTGCAAATAAAATTTTATTGGATCACAGCCAGGCCCATTTGCCTATGTATTATTGTCCATGGTTGCTTTCATGTTACAATGGCAAAGTTGAGTAGTTGTAACAGAGACTGTTGGCCCATAAAGCCTAAAATATTTGTTCTCTGGCCCTATAATAGAAAAAGTTTGATGATCCCTATTCTAGGGCATTCCAGAACATTTCTTCCAAAATAAAGAACACATTACTGTATCTCAAATTTTTCTACCTCTAAGAAGAAAGCACAATTCCTGGAAGACTCTTCAGATTTTGGAGGCATCATATTCCAATGGGATATCCAGTGGAAATACTGGTCCAACCCATTTTCCTGGGTGAAAAGGGAGGTTTCCAGTTTTGTGTGAGGCCCAGAGCAGTAAAAGGCTATGCAGCAGGTCTGGGCTCGGTACACAAATTCCTACTCATTGGGCCATATGAATTAGCAGACCCTATTCTATTGGAAATGTCTCTCATTGGGACAGATGCTGTGTGGGGCTTACAGCAAGTCTCAATAAGAAAATTATAACATAGATTCCTAGGGTTTGGCATATGCTCTCTGTAGCAGACAATTATTCTACATTTGAAAAATAGCTCTTGGTGTGTTACTGGGTTTTAGTAAAGACAAATGTATGTCTATGGGATATCAAGGGAGTTTGTGGCCAGAGCTGCTTATCATTACAGGTGTCTGCCAAACTCACCATGCATTAGGGTCTGGTGAGCCCAGTAGGGGTCTATTGAAATATAGAAATGATAGATCTGGGATCAGGCACAAGTAGGGATAGAGGGCACAAGAAAGGTATGTGGGCTTCATCCTCCATGCCATCCAATCGTGGCCATAGAGGAGGGAAGCTTTTATGACAGTGGCAAAGGGAAATTCTCCTAATGAGTAAATATTTAGGAAATGCACCAAAAGGTCATCTATTTTGTATAGAAAGAAAAGTAAGAATATATAAAAACTCATGGGCAAATAGCTTAGTTGGTTGGCCAGGATCCTGGAAAGAGAAAGAATGACAGATTGGGGAGAAGAAAGACGCTTGTGAATGGAGCTGTATGCATTAATCATGTTTTTTATTCTCTGTAGGTTGTGATGTTTTGAAATGTTAGGGGGACTTAAGAACCCAGGGAGAGATTGCCTTTCCCAGGGTAGCTAATTCCTAAATATTAAAACTTATTTGGGTACATGTCTTTTATATACAATCTAACCAGTTATTTTATCTAACTAACACACCATTCTAGCATACCCCTGCCCTAAGTCAACCCAGGGCTAAGAAGCAGGCAGCTAGAGACAGCCCCTCTACCCCAAAAAGCCTGTGGCAATTATTCAAAACAACCGATCCTAAGCTGTTTACCTTACCTTAGTTTGTCTTTCTCATGAAAACTCCAGTTAAGGCTCTGAACCAGGTTTCCCCTTGCTCCTGATTCTTTCTCCTGGCCCAGACCTAATGCTTTCCCTGTGACCCTGCATGGTGTGGCATGTCATCTTTTTTCCAGGAAAAATAATTGCTAAAAAATAGCATAGAATTCTCCATTTGGTTGCCATGTTGGCACTGACTTCACCATATTGTTGCTCAGTCATCTTTATAAATGAAGATGTCACAAGTCGCAGTACGAGTGGACATTAAATGTGAAGATCTTTGTATTATGTAATGTCTATCAAAGAGCATCAATGATAGAAGAGGCACTGTCCAACCAAGTGAACAGAATGACTTGGCCAGTTGATGTCAGTCATCCTTTGTCACTGGTGTTCCCAATGCTGGCACAATGAGCTCATGAATGTAGTAGTCATAGTAGCAGAGATGGAGGCCATATATGGGCCCCAAAGCATGGGATTCTACTTTCCATTCTTTATCACAACTGTTGCTAACAAATATTGAACTTTATACTGAAACTGGTTTGTCTCAGTGGATATAGCATCCGCCTGCGGACTGAAAGGTCGCAGGTTCGATTCTGTTTAAGGGCGTGTACCTTGGTTGCAAGCACATCTCCAGTAGGGGGCGTGCAGGAGGCAGCTGATTGCTGTCTCTCATCGATGTTTCTAACTCTCTATCTCTTTGCCTTTCTCTATGTAAAAAATCAATTAAAAATATATTTAAAAAACAACAACAACAAATATCCAACTTTAGAGATCAATATCAAGTGAGACTTGATATGCCATCACCAATCCTTGAGAACACTAACCAGCTACTTGGCAGTAAGTTGAATACATTGTACCCCTTTCACTCTGAAAGGGGCAGTAACTCAACCAGAATTGGTACATACTTTGAATATGGGTTTGCCTTTTCTGCCTATAGGGACTCAGCTGGCATCACCATCCAAGGGTTTGTTTACACAATCTTGTACAACATTGCTCGGAACAAGGGACTACTTTAAAATAAAATGACAGTCTGTATATGATCATATGATCTTCTGGTCCTATCACATACTACTCCATGCAGACACTGCTGGCCTGATAGAGTGATGGAATGAAAGATCTTTTAGGATTTGTCAGCTTGGAGATGATACCTTATGATGATGGAGTACCATCCTCCAGGATACAGTATATTCCCCAAATACTTATATGGTGTTATGTCTCCAGTCAGTAGAATACATGGGTTTGGTAACCAAAGGGTAGAAGTGGGAATGAATCCACTGGAAAATTCTGCTTTTCTATCCACTCAACTCTAGGCTCTGATTATGGAGAAATCCTACTTCTGAAAGGGAGGAACTTCCACCAGGGATCCAATGATAGTGATTTAAATTCTCACCTATAGGCTTATATAATCAGCCAACTCAACAATACTCAAGCCCACTGTTCCTAGCCCATGGCACAGCCAAGAAAGAATCAATCAAACTAAAAATTTAGAATATTTATGAAAGGGAAATGACATTGTAGAAGATGAAAATGCTGTGGGTTTTCATTGAATGGTAAAGGAGAGCAGGGGCACATATAACTCAAATAATTGCATTCTCAGAAAATCACAAAAATTAACTGCTAAAATAAACTTCTACTTGGACTTATTCATTTTACATGGGAAGCAATTGAATCCACAGAGGTTAAGAGACTAGTATAAGGTCTTACAGATAAGTCAGTAGCAGACCTGAGACCAGAACCCCAGTCTCTTGACCCTTCATTCAGTGTTTCCTTACTCCTCCACTGTGGATTCACAACGCCAAAGTTTTCCTTTTTAACTACATGTCCATTAGGCATATTAACTGACTCTGCATTCTGTATGCATACCATACGGAAGACTGATGAATAGCCTATATTCTAATGGCTGGGAGAAGTCACCTTAACATTAAAAATTCATTGCAAAATCTGCACAAACAGACAATTAAACAGACTGATATCAACCTAATTGGCTCAAATAAATGAATGCAAATCTACTCAGATTTTAAAATTTTATTATTTTTAATTTTTTTTCTGTTTGCTATTTACCGAAAGGTATCAGAGGTCTTCCTTTCATTAGGCTCACAAAACTACTTTGAATGTCACTGGGTGTTCATCTTTAATTAGGGACAGGATGTATTTAGAACTCACCAATGCCTCAAACTAACTTTTCTAGGTCTCTGGGAACCAATAAAAACATGCATTTTGCTTAGCACATTTCCCTTAACTCAGCATAACAATTTTTTATGGAACTTAAATAATGCCAGGTTGTTGTTTGTATGTGTTCTTATGAAGATAAAACCCTAGAACCAACCCAAATTCAAGGACCTAAGAAAATAATTGTTTTACCTTTTAGTAATATTAGGATACATCAACTGAGCAGTATTTGGATTCAGCATATTTGTTAATCCTGTGATTTGGCTGGGTTTGAAATGGAGTGAGATCATACTAATAAAACCATACTTGAATTCGTTTTTCATATACTACTACTAGAGGCCTGGTGCATGAAATTAATGCACAAGTAGGGTCCCTAGGCCTGGCCGGCCATCAGGGATGATCAGGGCCAAGCTGATCCAGGCCAGGCTGATTGGGGCCTACAGGCCCCAGTAGGGTTGGTGGAGAAGGCGACTGTCACTGGGCTGAGAGTGGAAGAAATAGACGTCAGACACTACTGCTGCCATTGGTGCCCTGCCACCACACAGTTCCCCACCTTCCCCCTTCTTCCCTTACTGGTAATGCTGCCACTAGGGCCTGCTGGCCAGGGGAGGGATCGGGAGAGGAACTGTGGGAGGTTTGCCGACCTGGAGAGTGGCCGCAGGAGGTTGGCCTCTGGCCCTGAGAAGGGAGCCAGACCTCAGCCTCCTTGGGAAAGGGGCTGTATCTGCCGCTACCCACCACTGGTTCCTGTCTCATCCTGGGGCCTAAAGGCTCCAGCAGGGTTCAGAAAAGAGGCAAAAGGCTGTGCACAGAAGGAACAAATGCTGATGCCCCTGTCAGCACCCTGTCACTGCGCAGTTCCCGCCTCCCCCCTCTTCCTTCTCTCGATGCTGTGCCGCCACTGCAGCAGGTAGGTGTGGATCAGAGCCTGCTGGTCAGGGGGAGGGACAGGGTGTGGGAGGGTGGCTGCTGGCCCTGAGGCCCTCATGGGAAAGGGGCCACATCTGACTCCACCCACCTGCAAGAGGGGCCAGTAGGGGGAGGTTGACTGTGGGAGTCCACTGACCACAAGAGGGCAGTTCCTGCATTGAGTGTCTGCTCCCTGGTGGTCAGTATATGTCATAGCTACTGGTCGTTCCAGTTGTTCTGGTCGTTGGGTCATAACAATTGCTTAGGCTCATATATATATGATGACTGTATGACTGTATGATGAAGTCTAGTTCAATCCTCCATCAACCTTAGGTGACTGGTGTTATGGAAGTATGCTAACTTTCCCACAGAACCCATTCTCCTGTCATTTAGCTGGCTACTTGGCTGCCTGAAATGAAGACCACAGTTCCCAACCTCCCTTGCAGGTAGGTATGGTCCAAGGACTATGCTCTTGTTAAAGGGATGCAAGTGAAAGTGCTGTAAGCAACTTTTTTCCATTTTTTTCTTGGCTGGAATATAGTTGTGATAACTGAAGCTAGAGCAGCCATGTTGGATCTCACAAGGAGATGCACCAAGGATTGTCAGAGCAACTCCCCTAGGAGAAGTCTGGGACCCAGTGATTATGAAGTGATCATTTCAACCCTGGTCTGCTTACCTTCAGACCTCATATACATGTTCAAGAATCTCTGTCTTGTCTAAGTTACTGCTACTTGTTTTCCACTGAAAGTAATCCTAATGGATACACTTGAGCTGTTCTGTCCCAAGGGAGATGTGCTGTGAGTATAAAATACAGTGAATTTTGAAGGCATGAAAAAAAAGATTGTAAAGTATATTGTTAATAACTTTTGTATTGATTTCATATGGAAGTGGTAAATTTGGGATATATTGGGTTAAATGTATTATTTAATTCTCGTTTCTTTTTACTTTTTAAAATGTGACTACCAGAAAATTCACTGCATATGTGGCTCACATTATATTTTTATTGTAGAATGCCAGGCTGGTGTTGTTTTGCTCTATCTCTGTATCTGCCCTTAGAGAAAGATGAGGTACCTGAGGCTGAGAGGAGCCGTACAACTTGCCCAAGTTCCCATGTCAAGTAAAGGGTGGGCTAGATTCAAGTTCAGATTCATCTGGAACAGCCCCAGGGCTTTCACACACTGCACCACAGTGTATCAGCTAGTGCCACTAAGCTCGGGTACAGGAGAGAGAATACTGACCCAAACACTACTTTTTAATTGTAGGATATGCTGGCTGCTTGAAGAGTTTTACTAAGTTTCTCTCAAAATTATGTTCATAATCAGAAGGGTCTTATTTTCAAGTTGTATATTTCTCAGCATATAAAAATAAAGTGTAGCCCTGACTGGTTTGGCTCAGTGGATAGAGCGTCAGTCTGCAGACTGAAAGGTTCCAGGTTCAATTCCAGTCAAGGGCATGTACCTTGGTTGGGGGTGTATCACCAGTAGGAGGTGTGCAGGAGCAGCTGATCGATGTTACTCTCTCATTGATGTTTCTAGTTCTCTATTCCTCTCCCTTCCTCTCTGTAAAAAATCAATAAAATGTATTTAAAAAAGTAAAGTGTAATTCCCTGAAAAAAGGGAAGGAAACACAATTAATGGGATGATTCTGCCACCTTTAATTCAGAAAGTAGATGTTTAACTTGAAACTTTTGCAAAGATATGGCCCATAGATGTCAGAACTGAAGATTCTTATGGCAGTTCTTTCCCTAGTTGCATTACCTGACTTTTCTGGGAGCTTAAGGCCTCTAAACTCTGTGACCTAAAATACCCCGTAGGTGATGCTTTGGTGATAGTATGTACTATCTTGTGGCATATGTTCCCTTATCTTGTTGTTTACAGATCTGGCTGCCCAGGCCATAGCCTGCTCCACAGGTAATATGGATGTATAGTATTATTTATATTTTCACTCACTGACCTCTCCCCTCCTTTGCCATGATAAAAGTGACAGGTCTACCCAAGTACTTATTCTATGGAGGAGGAGCACATTTTCTATATGGAGATTGCCTAACATACCCAGCTTTCCTGATTTCTCCTTAAAGTCAGGAACACTCTGCCTAGCTGAGGTAAATAGGCATTGATTAATATAGCTACTTCCTTGCTTTACTTACAGGCTCCTCCCTTAATCTGCCCCAATGCAAGCTGGACACAACTCTTTTCTTGAGGTTCACAAAGATATAAAACAGTCACAGTCACCAAGTGAACTTGGATGAGATCATTTTAATTTCTTTTTCTCTCTGTGGAACTGCCACTGCTGGCCAGAAATGGTACCCAAGCTATTTAATTGCATATGGAGCTACAGCATGAAGCTAATGAGCTGCTCATTAATGCAACTATGGCTCTCTCCCTTCGTCCTGTGGCTTCTATTCCTGGTTTAGAAGTAGAATTAAAAAGTTTTCTCCTAAAAAGCGTATCTGTCTTACAGCAGTCAGCTCTTTGAATGTTTAACTTCCTTCTCCAAATCATTACAGAAAACAGTTAACGGCTCTGTGCCCAGACCTAACCCCTGCAGATCCCATTTGCAATGACCAGCACAGGGAGATGGATCACCACCAGTAAGTACTTTTTGTATTTGGCTTCCAAATATGGCAGCAGCTAGGCAACTGTGGGTCATTAGATTTCTCCAAATTAATTTCCTCCCCAGATAGATTTCACTAGTGCAATGGAAGGACGATGTGTTCCCCTGACTGGGTACATTGAGCTCAGAGGGACATAATCCATGTTCACCTGGGATATTTGTTGAGGACAGAATGAGGAGACTACCAGCAATGGGTCTCTTTTTCATCATATTCATCATGTCCACGAAGCATCAAAAATGATGCTCATGTTTGCTGCATATTCTAATGTAATATGCCAGCCTGTTTTCAATGAAATCTACTTTCAATCTCTAGTTCCTGAATTAACTTACTCTAAGGAGGCTCTTTGTGTGTTCTTTGCTTTATTTTTGCATCAGGGGTTTACATTTCATCAGACCTCAGGGGTCCAGACCATTAATGTAAAACTGTGCACCTGCTGGTTACAAAATATTAGGAATTAAAAGATTGTAATAGCCCAACTGGTGTGGCTCAGTGATTGAGTGTCAACCTATGAACCAGAAGGTCACAGTTCCTGGTCAGAGCACATGCCCAGGTTGCAGGTTCAATCCCCAAGGTTGTGCAGGGGGCAAATGATCCATGATTCTCTCTGATCATTAATGTTTCTATCTCTCTCCCTCTCTATTCCTTTCTGAAATCAATAAAAAATATATTATTAAAAAGATTGTAATAAATGGGAGCTTTCAGCCTCGCCTAGAAGAATGCAAATGTAGTTGTGAAAAAATACACACTTTTCACTGGCCAAAGGAAAACATGTCAGCTTAGATTCCACTGAAAAGCGACCTGTTTGTGAGCTTGCCTTTTATTCAATTCATTAAATGTACTTTTAAGAGTCTGAATCATAGAGGTTCAGATGTGGAGTGAGAAGGGGAGGTGGAGAGGCAAGTACTTTTTAAAAATCCCTTGTGGTTCTGATACCCTGTGGGACCCTTTGGTTGAAAATAATCAAATTACAACATTAGATTTTATCTGAGAACATAAAAGCTACTGGCATCGAGGCATGCTTACTCCCACTCGTACTCCTGAATTGCTTTCCCGCGTGGCATGTGTATTTGCTAGTAGCAGACCCAGGTCACATTAATAACAATCCAGTGCGATCTAAAAGTGATCCCACTTTTAGGAATATATCCCAAGAAACTAGAAACACCAATTAGAAAGGGTATATGCATCCTTATGTTCATAGCAGCACAATTTACAATAGCTAAGATTTGGAAACAGCCTAAGTGCCCATCAGCAGATGGATGGATTAAAAAACTGTGGTACATTTACACAATGGAATACTACACTGCAGTAAAAAAAAAAAGGAATTCTTACCATTTGCAACAGCATGGATGGAACTGGAAAGCATTATGCTATGCAAAATAAGCCAGTCAGAGAAAGATAAATATCACATGATCTCACTCATTTGTGGAATATAATGAACATAAACTGATGAACAAAAACAGATCCAGACACAGAGAAACATGGATCAGATAATCAAATCTCAGAAAAAAAGGTAGAGGAGGGTGAGGATAAGAGAAAGAGATCAACCAAAAGACTTTTATGCATGCATATAAGCTAATCCAATGGACACAGACAACAATGGGGTGAGGGCATCAGTGAGGGGGTAGGAGTTGGGTGGGGGCAATGGGGAGATAAGGACACATATGTAATACCTTAATCAATAAAGAAAAAAAAAAGAAAGAACATTTCCACAATTCCACCTAGTACTAGGATTTTGCTATGTAATTTGCAATATCCTTCAATACATAAGAGCTTTATTTACACTGAAATAAAGAATAGACTTTCATTTTTGTGTTGGAAAAATAAATAAAAATAAAACAGAATCAGACGTCTTTTGTTTCACTGCTGTCTGAAGACAAAAGGCTGCCTACCTGCTGAATTTCAAGGACTTCCAGCCTCTCTCCAGGGTCTATTTTGATCACACTGATTCCCCCCTGGACTGGGGTGGGTGGGGAAAGGAAGGGAAGCAGCTCCAGTTACTGCCAAGGTGCTCAAGCTTGCCTGTCAAGGCCTTCCTTCTGGGCATAAGAAAAGTGGACTGTCTTTAATTTGCTAATATATTGCTCGGAAGCTATCAATGGAGGCTGAGAGGAATGATTTGATTATTTTCTGTTTGCTTTCCTTTCTTTTTTAAAAAATATTATTGGTTAAATGCTAATTTATTGTAAATATGGTGAATGCTGTGGTGGTGATAAGGGACAACGAGAGAACCAAGGAGCTAATACAAAACTATTAACTCATTTGCGTGGAGACTAATGAACTTCTATGGCCTGTTTCAGGTGACAAGTAAATAGCGAGGCCACAACCAAATCCTACATCCCATTCAGCTTGTTCTGAGGCCTACAGTCTGACTCCGCTGCTCTCCACAATTTATTGGTGTTGGGGAATGAGAATCCTGCACTCTACCATGTCCCAGACAGAATGTAAGGTCTCCTTTTGAGGCCCTCCTGGGAGTCATTTTTCATGCAATCGCACATGGACCAATCCTTCTACATCAGCATTTCTCTGCATACCCCACTCTCCTGACCTCAGAATCCTTATTTTCTAGCTGACATCAAGGTTCACAATTTTCTCTATCATTTAATTTCTAAAAATATGTACTTTATCAAGCTGTCTTTAACATTGATGGTGATAATAATATTCTTGCTTCGAGAGAGGTCTGTGAATGTCAAGTGGCCCCCAAATGCCAAAGGAGCAAAGAAATCAAAGATGAGGCAGACAGTCCAGCTGGTTGGTTAATAAGTTTGAAAGAAAACTTAGTGCAGAAATGCAGTCCTGAACAGTAGGACGCTGGGTCTCCATGCCCACTCCCAGATACAGGATTTTATGACTGAAGCCACAGGTCTGGGTGTCTGGAGAGGAAGATGGACAATAGTTTGCTTTTCAGTTAAGATAATCCCTCCTCCCCCCCTTTTTTTTCTTCTGACAAGCATTTATAAAGCAGTCCAGGTGCGAAGCTTAGTTGAATTAGGTTGGGATTAGTGACAAAGCTTCCAATAGTGGTGAAAGGTGACTGCTATAAAAACAGACTAAAAGGAGTGTGAGCCCAAGTTCAAATCTAGAGAAAAAGCACAACTAAAGAGACACTGTCAGTGTCATCTGCCCCAAGTGTTCAATGGCCAGCGGACTGGTGACAGTAAGTCATCCTTCAATATTCTTTCTCTTTTATATAGAACTAGTGGCTGGGTGCACAAAATTTGTGCACTCAGGGCAGGTTGGGGGGTCCCCCCAGCATGGCCTGTGCTCTGTCACAGTGCAGGAGCCCAGTGATTCATTACCCCAAAGAGGTAGGCCCTGCCCACCCACCTGGGGCTCCTCAATGGATTGCCCCAAAGAGATAGGCTGAAGCCAGGGGAGGCCTGCGAACCCCCGGGCCAGCCTGTGGTGGAGGCCTGTGGACCTCCAAGTGCCTGCGGACCCCCGGGCTGGTGTAAGGAGGCAGGGACGAGAGTCTCAAGTCCTCGGGTTTTGGCGCATGGGGTAGGGATGCAAGCCTCATATCCTAGACCCGTTTTCAGGGGCAGGGATGTGAGCCTCACATTTGGGGCCCATTACCAGGGTTGAGGATGCAAGCCTCATGTCTCCAGGCCAGCGCAGAGGGCGGGATGTAGCCTGCTGATCAGTCGTTAGATGATGGCATCCCAACCAATTTGCATATTATCCTATTATTAGATAGGTAATGGGACTTTTGAATTTTAATTGGGCCTAGGGTCTCTAAGAAAGAAAAAAATATTTCCACCTACCTTGCAGCTTAGTTATGACAATGTGACTGAATTCTGGACAGCAATATATAAGAGGAAGTATTATGAGTCATAT
Source organism: Lasiurus cinereus (assembly GCA_011751065.1). NCBI lineage: Eukaryota > Metazoa > Chordata > Mammalia > Chiroptera > Vespertilionidae > Lasiurus > Lasiurus cinereus. The sequence continues at coordinate 47,963,593 of JAAGEH010000030.1, read as the reverse complement.
TTTTGGAAATGTCCTTAAAGAGAGGAAGTATGTACCTTTCTCCTTTTTCATCTTCCCATTGGTTGGAATTCAAGTGGTGATGGCCAGAGCCAAAACAACTGTCTTGGGCTGTAAAATTCTAGGAATGAGTATCATGCATAACAGGGCAAAAATAAAGGTGGAGTCTGTGTCCCTAACATTATGGGGGACCATACCAGGGAATGCCTGATTCTGGACATTTATAAGCTTCTGTCTTGATTACATTTTCTGTGGAGGTGGGTTAAGAGCAAGAGCAACGGGGGCAGGTTTTTAAAAATATATATTTTTTATTGATTTCAGAGAGGAAGGGAGAGGGAGATAGAAACATCAGTGATGAGAGAGAATCATTGATTGGCTGCCTTCCACAGGCACCTCCACTAGGGATTGAGCATACAACCCAGGCATGTGGACTGACCAGGAATGAAACCAAGACCTCCTGGTTCATAGGTCAACATTCAACCCCTGAGCCACATGGGCTGATCACTCACAGCCAAACCCTATTCCAAGGGAATACAGGAGGTATCAGGAGGATACCCAGAAGCAGGGCCTGGACATTCCTCAAACTATGCCTCTGCAGTAGAGGGTTCAGTCATCATCACTATTTCACTTGTGGGAAAATCCTTCCGAAAGGTGAGTCCAGTTCTTCATTCCAGTGCCCTCCTACATGAACTCCCGTCCCTTCTTTTCCACCTAGGTGTCTAGCAGGTGCAGTGCTCCCCTTTTATCAGTCTCTTTCTTCATAGTCCTTAACTATATTCTGCCTTTTACTTTCATGTTTCTGTTTGCTGTCTCAGGTAAACTGTGAGAGGTTGGGGATATAAATGTCTGTTTTGTGACCCCCTCTCTTACTGACAGCACAAAACAAAGCACTATAGTACTTAAATTTCAGATACTTCATAAACTTCATATTCCAATTAATTCAGAATGTACCTTTGAACCCCACTCATTATACTGTTTCCTGTGTTTTTCACTCTCATCTTCAGACTTTGTATTCCATAGAGAAATGACCTCCACGGGGTACTGAATTATAACATTCAGTAAAACAGTGATTCTTAACTTGAGAAGAAGGAACAGGGAACTTCAGGGAGTCCATTCACTCTTCCAAGTTTTGTATATGGGAATATGAGCTTTTATCTGGAAGAAGTTTCATAGTTTACATCACAATTTCCCCCCAAATCATGACCTCCCCTCCTCCTCTGTGCCACTGACCTACAGCAAAAAAAAAAAAAAAATTAAATAAAACCTTTGGTTAAAAGAAAACCTAAAATACGTTGGGTGGGATAAGAGAAGGGACAAGACATACTTGAACAATTCCATTTGGAAAGAAGATACATCTACATATAAACCCCATGTATCTTATGTCTGAAGTGTATTTTTTTTAAGATTTAAATTGCAAAAACAACCAACAGAAAAGATCAAATATACACCAGGAATAAACTGAAGCAATGCTTTATTGCAACCACAAAACACAATCCAACATGGTATCCACACACAGAGATTGAACAAATGTCTCTTTGAACAGAGATGTAGCAACCCCACCTTTTCAAGATTTTCAAAACAAGTACTCAAACCAGGAATCAAACAAAGCATTAGAGCAATTTTAAAAATATTACACCATCATGAAGGAATGTATATAAAAATATTCTGTACTAGTAACAAGGCTTTTTGATCTGTAACTCTTGGCAAATTTCTTCAGAAACAAATTATTATAAATACAACCATAAAGTGAAATAATGCTTTCTTCGGAAACAACCAATTTAAAATCAATTCTGTGCAGAAAATACCATTACCCCCTGTGAAAGCCAGCTGAATATGGATGGATATCCTCAATACACACAGAGTTTTTCTTTTCAGAGCTATGGTTTTGCTTCTAAAGGGGCCAAGATGCATGTTCATTTCAAAAATCGCAGCATATCCAGTGAAACCTTAATAAGGTCAAGTGAGGACCCTCTGTAAAAAAGGGTGTCAGCAATTCCATCCCAGTAACACAAGCTCTAAGGAGCAGAGGAACTCAAGGGAGACAGCATCCCTTTCTCTTTCTCCCCCTCCCCAAGTCTGTAACAAAAACATACTCATCCCATTAAATTTTTAAAAGAATTTTGGGAAAGCCATCTATGAAGAAACAATGTCCTTATGACCTCAAAGCTTTTCTGGGGAAGGGTATCTACTCATGTCAAACATTGATTTCTTTGTACTTTCTTTGACAAACTCCACAAAGAAAACCATCCCATCCACCTGTTCTTCTTGCTCCTCCTAGCTGAATTCAGGTCAGCTGATGGATTGCATAGTCTATCCAATAGGATAACGTTTCATTTGGTTGAAATTCTTTACATATACACATGTATGTATCCTGTTTACAAAGTTTCATCACATGAAACTGAATTATGTCATTATGTATTTTTGAGGTCTGAGACCCCAATTTGTCTGTACTATGAAGAGTTGTTCTTTAAATGCTTTGACTGCAGAGGTTTTACATGATACTCATAGATTTTCAGAGCAGGCCCCAACTTTAACTGAAGTCCTGTCAGCACGTCATTTCTTGTCATCAATAGCAGGGATTTTCCATCAATTTCCTATAACAGAAGCAGAGGGGAAAGTCAACATGTAGGTCCAAAAGCTCAAGAATAATGAAACAAAAAGAAAGTTCAAAGGAAAAAGTCATATTGATTGTCTCCAAGCTAAAATCATTACTTGTTCACTTATGCCAAAATGGGGGGAAAATTGAATCTTCTATTTTTATCTCCCATCTTCTATTTTTAGATTAAATACAATTGGTAACTGTTCTGTTTTCAAGATCACATCACAAATATCTTTAAAAACTGACAGTAAGCTTGGAGTACATACCCTTAAGGATAAAAAATATTGCTTCCAAAAGGAATAATGACATTTTCCACTTATAAAATATACTAGAGGCCCAGTGCATGAAATTTATGAATGGGGGGAAGGTGGGGTCCCTCAGCCTGGCCTGTGCTCTTTTGTAATCTGGGACCCCTTGGGGGATGTCTGACTGCTGGTTTAGGCCTGCAGGGATTGGACCCAAACCGACAGTTGAACATCCCTTTTGCAATCCAGGACCACTTGCCCCTAACCACTTGCCTTCCTACCTGCCTGCCCCTAACTGCTTGCCTGCTCATCCTTAACTTCTCAGCCTGCCTGCCTGCCTGCCTGCTCGCCCCTAACCACTCACCTGCCTACCTGCCTGTTCACCCCTAACCGCTTGCCTGCCTATACCTGCTCAGTGTGCATCATAGTGACCAGTCATTCTATCATAACTGTCGCTTGAGCTTTTATATATAGAGATTATAGTTTATGCAGAATTTTGGGTACTTAGTTTCGAAAATAACTCTATAAATTAGGACAAGCAGGGATTATTATCTTAACTTTATAGGCAAACCAAGAATCAATATTAAGAAGTTAGGAAAGGATGGCATAGGATTTGAACTCTCATCTGTCCTTAGCCAATGTTCTTTTCATAACTCTACCTGTTTCTCTTGACACTTAGAAGTAAATATGTGTTGTTTAGATGGACCACTGGGGACTTAGGTTTTCTGGAATCTTGTCAATCACAATAGTGGACATTGAAAAATGACTCATTCACTCGAAACTTCTTTCCTGCCCTTTAAAAGGAGAACCATTCTGTCTCAACCTAAAAATCAAGCTCTCATGCTGAAGGCCCCACCACACTTTCTCTTAATGGATCCTTGAGATTCCACATAAGGTAGTGAGGGGCAGAGCTCTGCCCACCGCAAATTTCCTCCTCTGTTCTCAGAGTTCACTCCCCATACCCTTCAGATCCCCTACAAGGCATCCCGCACTCCAGCTACCCTGGAGACAACAGAGCTTTGGGGTAAATAAAAACGGGCTTATCCGGCAAGATATGAGGACAAGGAGTGTTGAAGGTGGTGTGAAACTTTTGGAAAGGAAACACTGAGAATGCTGACTACACCTTATTTTTGTTATCACTTAATTGTGGGAAGAAGCTGAAATAGCTTTTAGGAAACCTGAAAGAGATGAAGCAGCTGTGCATGCTTGGTAAACCTCGACACATCTGTTACATCAGTCTATCCACGTACATCGGTACGCACCCCCACTGATGGACAGACAAGGGGACACAATGTGCACCAGAAAGAAATGACACTGTTTTCATTACTATACAACTATAGCTACATAAAACTGTGGCCCCCTCCTGTATCATGACCAAGGGGGCCATTCCTTCAAACTCTGTCATGTACTTTGCTATGCTGGGAAAAAATTTGCTTTGAATAACTGTGTGTGGGAGAAATAGCCTGGGCTAAGGGACTGGATAATCACCCACTCTGTGACCTTTGGCAAGTGTCTTCCTCCTCTCTCCTTGGTAGGTAATAGGAGGTATGGGATTTAAACAGGATTCCATGAGATACCATCTTTGCAAATGCTCCCTGAGCTATAAGTTATACAATTACTTATCATTATTCTTTCACAGAACTATGGTCCTCATTCCAAATACCTAACATGACCCACAGCAAAAGGACAAGGAATTACTTCTAACTAGTCTATAGTGTTTCTGAGTGTTGGGAAACCTGTATTTCACCATCTACTAGAAAACAAAATGTCCCCCATTAATGTGTAGGAGACAACTATTCAAAATCATAGCAGGTAACAAAGCAATTTGTTGACAGGACAATTGGAAAATTAAGGACATAGGGATGGAATTTCCAATTCTAAAGTATTTTTACTTCTTTTTCAGCATCTAGTAATCCCAAAGATGGTCCATCAGTCAAATGTGCAAGTATGAGAGTTGGCAGAGCAGCTTCCGACACCCGGAAGTCATGGTAGCTGTTCTGAAGGCACTGTGAGGTCACAGGAATCTGAGTCACAGGTCACTTCAAAGCTCATGCTCTTGCTTACGCACTGAGATGACACAGACCTACTTGGAATGCTTTAGAAAGCCGTCAAGCTCTTCCTGCTCTCCATGTTTCCTTTGCTGGTGTCTGCTCCTACTTCACTTATTACGTATTTCAAATAAGCATCAGGAAGAGATGACACTGCTTTCATTGCTATACAACAAGAAAACTTCCTTGATTAACTGAAAGTGAATTTTTAAAAATCTTTGCTGGCAAAAAGTTCTACAACTCAGCATTTCTGTCAAAAGCCAAGCATGTCTGTGAAAAATGCTGAAATTGGGATTTTATTTGAGACAAAATGGAAAATCATATTCCATGCTCCAATTTGATTTTACCTTTGTTCAGTAGCCACACTGCAATTCACCTCAGACTAGGGTTCAAAAGAAAGCTCTACTTGGAAATCCTCATTTTAAAACTTTTGAAATGAATAGAGTTCAACAACAGAACTTTCCTATTAAATCAAACTATAACAGCTCAGATGAATGGTAGTAGAATACAGCATAATGGAAATGTGAGCTTCTAGGTCACAGGTCTGAACCTTGTCTCCACAACTTACTATGTGACTCTGGGTAAGGGACCTAACCTCCCTAAGCCTCAGTTTCCTCACTTGTGAAATGGAAGTAAACCCCTGAAGGATTTTGAAGATAGAAAGTGATGCATTCATGTAATGCAACCAGCACAGTGCCAGACTTACAGGAGACTCTCAATGCCTAGTAAGTGGAAATGTGCGGGCTTTGAAAGAAATGAGATATATTCCTATTCCAAATTCATCTTCTGCTTCCTTTCTGGAAGAGTGCTCTATGACTGAATGCTGCCCTTGGCCAGAGGGCTGCAGGAATATTACTGTTCAAGTTTTAAAAATTTATTAAAATTTTAAAAATTCAAAGACTCATAAAACATTTGCCTCATGAAAATCACAAACAAAGAAATACTCCTTAAATTAAGAAAGCTACTCATTTGTCATGTAACATGTATAAAAGTTTGCCAGTCTGCATGGTGCACTAGAATGAGCCTTAGAGTGGAGACTAGAATACAGGAGTTGTATTGCAGACCCCAGCAATAACTCTCCACAAGGAAGCAGTCCCCTGGACTCCATTTAGTTAGTATAAGTGAAGAGGTTGAAGTGTGACCAAATCCCATGATTGTAGGTATATCATGATTAAAACACAAATAAAAAGATAATTCACATCTTGGGATCCTGTTCATATATCTGTATTAAAGGGATAATCATTTGCTAGTTTCAGTGAAATTTTTAACATTACTTTTGTCTTTTGTCTTCAGAGAAGAATGACCAAAGGGAAGTTAGGTCCCTTACCCAGAGTCACACAGTAAGTTGTGGAGACAAGGCCTAATGAGCAAAAACATTAAAAATGTTTGCAAACTTAATAAGTTCCAGCAGGTATTCATGCATGGAAATAAAGCTTAGAGATGACAGGTATAAATTTCCAATGAGGACAAGACTCTAGACCTAAAAATAAGCCAGTAGGATCCACAGTGTTATAAGTGGGTAAACAAGCATGTTTTAGACCAAGATACTATTTTATTGCATACTCGTTTGGGCCAAGGACAAGTTACTTAGTCTCTCTAAACCTCACTTTCTTATCTATATCATAGGGATGGGGAGTAGCTCCTGTATTTCATTATTGAAGTATTATTGAGGTAACACATGTGAAGTAGAATTCCTGACATTTGCTGAGCACTCAATTAATGCTAACTACTAAAAAGGAAGGTGAAAAATCTTTACCCATTTACTTTTCACTTTCTCTCTGCAAGCAATCCATACCTAGGTAACTCTTTCAATGGAGCCTAATTTTTATATGGTGCATTGGAAATGTATGGTAAGAAAGAGGATGAGGTGGGAAGAGAAGAAGCTAAGAGAAAGGCTAGAAAGAGAAAAAGAAGGGTCATTAAGAAAGTGGCACAATAGTGAGATAGAGCAGGAAAAGAGTTGAAGACAAGTCAATGGGATTTATGATGGTAGGACCCTGGCTCAGAAGGTCATATTCATGGTGGTGGTCTCTACTGTCCCAAATATTAGTGCAGGGACAAAAAGAGTCAACTTAGAATCAAAAGACTTGGTCCTTAATTAAAGGTCAAACCCTGCTGCCTCGCAGTTCTTTATGTAACATATGGCCCATTATTGTCCTCCTCTGTAAAATGAGATGTTGACCTCTGTCCATTCCAGTTCAACACACTCTCAGATTCCAATTCTGGTCTCAGATAAGCATCAGACTCACCAGCGTCACAGGAAAGACTGCCTGTAAAAATATATTGCAACAACTTCTTACCAATGGCGTAGAGGAAGCTGATAAAATGGACTTTCTTCTTCCCCTTCAGTCTTCTCTCTCACATTTTCTCGAACTTTCTTTGTAACAACTCTCTTGCCATTCACTATCTGGCTACAAGTGGTGACCAGTCTAAAGTTTCCCATTCCACTGCTTACAAAGGGGACAAATTTCCCAGAGGAAGGGGAACCTGGTCTGGAGGCCAGGGATACAAAAGTGGAAAAACCTGTGTCCAAAATGGGGGTCACATCAAAAAAGGAAGAGTGGAATCTCCTGGCTCTACCCACATGGCCAGTAGGAAAACAATCTCCGGAAAAGAGGTCTTCATCTTCAAAGACATTGTGAAAGCCACAGTGTGGCCTCTCAAACCACAGTTCCTCTTTCAAATCGTTTTTGTCTCTGCCATCTCCTCTATTTTCCCTATTGATGTGGTTCCTTCTGGACTTGTCATAGTTGTTGCGTTTCTCGGCATCAGACAAGACTGCATAGGCTTCAGCTATTCGTTTGAATTCCTCTTCAGATGCCTTTTTGTTTTCTGGGTTCTTGTCTGGGTGTACCTGAAGAGCTAACTGGTGATAAGCCTTCTTAATATCAGAGGAGGAAGCATTTTGAGGCACCCCTAGTACTTTGTAATAATTCACCATGTTTCTTTAAAGGATCTTTCCTCACCAAGACAGAGTTTATTTTCTGAAGAGTTTCCAGATGATTTTGAAAAGGAAGATGGTGAACTAGTCAAGTCTATACCAAGATCCTTTGAATTTATCACAGGGTTCCTGGAACAAACTTCTTTTGGGAGAAATTCCCTTGCTGTAGGTGTCCTTTGCAGTGCCTCCTCCCCTCCCTACCCTCTGCATCTCATTGTGGATGGAGTAATTGTGATGGAACATTATTAGCCAATGACTCTTGGCTGATGCTGTGCTTGCCTTGTATTCCTATTGGAGGAAAATTTGGGGTGGGTGATATACCTGCTGGGGAGATTTCACCTAATTTTAAAATATGTATATTTTTATTAATTTCAAAGAGGAAGGGGGGGAGAGAGAGAGAAACATCAATGATGAGAGAGAATCGTTGATCGGCTGCTTCCTGTATGCCCCTACTGGGAAGAGAAGCTAAGAGAAAGGCTAGAAAAAGAAAAAAGTGATCATCAAGAAAGGTGGAAAAATAGTGAGGTAGAGCAGGAAATTGAGCCTGCAACTCAGGGAATGTGCCTTTGACTGGAATTGAACCTGGGACCCTTCAGTCCCCAGGCTGACACTCTATCCAAACCAGCTAGGGTAGATTTCACCTAATTTAAAAATCCAACACTGACAAGCTTGTTAATAGGGAGAGAACATTTGTGTGGCTCTAAAAAGAAGACTTACCTCATTTATTAAAGTAACAGTCTGAAGCAAAATGGGTCTTGCACTTAAATCAGGCACAAAATTTATTTTGGATCATTTGAGCTGATGTCTTCAGTGACTTAATGGGTATCTTTTTGTATTATTTAATATTTGCTGCTGGCACAAAATAAGTGATAAAGGGGTTCTATCTCACAAAAAATCTTGTACACATTTTTTGATGAAGGAAAAGTATGAAATTCAGTTCGTCAAATGAGGTAACTGGGTTATATAGATGTCTGCCTAGATTTTAAAAAAAGAGTAGGTTTAAGGAACAGAATTAGAAATGAATGATGCCCATGCATGATCAGAGAATGCTGCTTCACTTCAGTTGCTTTTTTAAAGTTAGCCTTTTTGAAATTTCTCTCTGTATTTAACTAAGTAACAATAGCACAAGAAATGCTTTAAAAATGGCTTTAAAGTTCAAGTATAGTGAGGGCTGCTGGATGCTTTTTTTTCCTAGGACACACAACTTCACATTTCCCAGACTTCCTTCATTCTGGCCAATGAAGGGATTGATGTGCACCTCTTTCAGGTCTGGCCAATGAAACCACCTACGTGAACTCCTCCTTGCTCTCTGTCCTTATAACAATTAGATATCAATGCCCAGATAATCTTGAAAACTTCTGGCTGAAGATGAGAGAGCCTCCATCCTGGATCCTTAAATTACTGTGAAGCAGACACCCCTACTATGACTATCTATATGATTAAGAAATAAACTTCTACTTTAAGTCATTATACATGTTTTCATCTACTCGTGCCAGCAGTTAGGATACTCTAATACACCAATCATTTCTACAACTTCACCTTCACTCTTAGAGCCTATCCATACATTGTCATCAACCAGAAGAGTCCTTCCTCTATAACACTGAAAGTTAAATATCTGTTCTCTCATTGCTCACTCCCATTATTCCCACCTTTTCATTTCAACTCCACTTTCTCTAGGGTCAAGAGTCCCCTTAGGATTCTCTTTCATACTAAGTCTGCACCCTCTGGTTGGCCTTCTTAGGCTATTAGCCCTATACTGTGCTCAAGCCACAAACATCCTATCCAGGAGCAATGTACCATAGCTTTTCTGACTTCTATACATGGTACAGCTGAGGGGGAAAATCAAGAAATCATGAAGATGAAACATATTTGTGCAGTGTATGAGTATCATCGGGTGTAGAATACTTAAACAGTTCCCTTATTTATCTTGGTCAGTTCCCTCTTCCATTTCTCTTAGTGGTCATTCTTAACCTTCATTTGCTCTCCTCTAGTTCCTCATTAAAATTCTACCCATCCTGTCCACTCTAAACAGAGGAACTTAGCATTTGTTCAACAAAGGAAATAGAGACTTTTAGGAACTACCTTAATGTCCCTGAGGACAAGGGCAATTATAGCTGTATTTACATACATCCTCACCTATGCCCCAGAGCATTGGAAGGATATAGGAAGATATCCTTGTCTTGCTCAGAATTAATCCCTTCATATTCTTTTTGTTAAAAAAATAAAATAATTGGACTTATTAGAACCACTATGTATATTATGGCTGACATTACATTGTATTGTGGTGAAATATATATAACATGAAATATGCCAGTTTAACTATTTTTTACGTGTATAATTCAGCATGAATTACATTTACAATGCTGTATAATTATCATCACTATTTTTCAAACAATATTACATTTGCAATGTTATATATTATCACCTTAAACAGAAAATCCAATAAGTAATAACTGCTTCCTCCTTCTCAGCCCTTGATAACCTCTCATGTACTTTGTATAAATTTGCCTATTTTAGATATTTCATATACTAGTAAATGGAATCCAGACACTATCTGGCTTATTTTACTTAGCATGTTTTCAAGGTTCATCCATGTTGTAGCATGTATCAGAAGTTCCCCCCTTTTTATGACTGAATAGTATTCCATTGTCTGTTTGTACCACATTTTGTTTATCTACTTATCTGTTCACGGACACTTGGGTTGTTTCTGTCTTTTGGTGATTGCTAATAATGCTGCAATGAAGACTGTGTGCAAGTATTTTCAATTTTTGTGTGTGAAATTTCTGGGTCATGCAGTAATTCTACACTTAACTTTTTGAAGAACTGCCAAACTGTTTTCCACAGCAGCAACACCATTTTGTATTTCAACCAGCAATGCATGAGGGTTTTAATTTCTCCATATCCTTACCCCTCCATACTCTTTTGATCTCATCCTTTCCTTATCCTCCGGGAGTTTTGCTTCATTTAACTGTCCTCAATTTCATTTAATTATAACCAATTCTTTTGGTTACTTTCCTGCATATGAATCAGATTGTCTCCTCTCTCATGAGGAAAGAGCCCTCATGCTTAAAGGACCCTCCAGCTACTGGTTCTTCCTCCACTTGCCTACATCCCATGTCTCACTCACTTAGCATCATTCATATTCTTCCCCTCAACTCCATTATTATGCACAAGCTCCACTGGGCTTCACCTTTTTTTTAAATTTAATAAATCTTTATTGTTCAGATTATTACAATTGTTCCTCTTCTCCCCCCTTCCCCCCACAGCTCCCTCTACCCAGTTCCGACCCACCCTCTGCCCTTACCTACCCTCTACTGTCCTCATCCATAAGTGTACGATTTTTGTCCAGTCTCTTCCTGCACCCCCCAGACCCCTTTCCCAACCGAGAACTGTCAGTCCACTCCCTTTCTATGCCCCTGATTTTATTATATTCACCAGTTTATTCTGTTCATCAGATTTTTTATTCACTCGATTTTTAGATTCACTTGTTGATAGATATGTATTTGTTGTTCATAATTTTTATCTTTACCTTTTTCTTCTTCTTCCTCTTCTTAAAGAATATATTTCAGCATTTTATGTAATACTGGTTTGGTGTTGATGAACTCCTTTAGCTTTTTCTTATCTGTGAAGCTCTTTATCTGACCTTCAATTCTGAATGATAGCTTTGCTGGGTAGAGTAATCTTGGTTGTAGGTTCTAGCTATTCATCACGTTGAATATTTCTTGCCACTCCCGTCTGGCCTGTTGAGAAATCAGCTGACAATCATATGGGTGCTCCCTTGTAAGTAATTAGCTTTTTTTCTCTTGCTGCTTTTAATATTCTCTCTTTGTCTTTTGCTCTTGGCATCTTAATTATGATGTGTCTTGGTGTGGTCCTCTTTGGATTCCTTTTGTTTGGGGTTCTGTGTGCTTCCTTGACTTGTAAGTCTATTTCTTTCACCAGATCGGGGAAGTTTTCAGTCATTATTTCTTCAAATAGATTTTCAATATCTTACTCTCTTTCTCTTCATCTGGCACCTCTATGATTCGGATGTTGGTATGCTTGAGGTTGTCCCAGAGACTTCTTACACTATCTTCAAATTTTTGGATTCTTTTTTCTTTTCCAGTTGAGTGTTTTTTGCTTCTTTGTATTTCATATCTTTGACTTGATTCTTGTGGTCTTCTAGTCTGCTGTTAGGTCTCTGTATAATATTTTTTATTTCAGTCAGTGTATGTTTAATATCTAGTTGATCCTTTTTCATATCCTCGAGGGTCTCATTAAATTTATCGGCCTTTTCTATGAAATTCTTGAACAACCATATAACCGTAGTTTGTATTCTATATCCAGTCATTTTCTTTCCTCTACTTCTTTCATTTGTGATCTGTTTTTCTGTCCCCACATTTTTGCTGCTTCTCTGAGTTGGTAGAGTGGCTTTGTGTGGTAGGTGTCCTATAGGGCCCAGTGGCTCAGCCTCCTCCAGTTACCTGAGGTGGACATTTTTGGTGCACCCCTTTGTGGATTGTGTGTACAGCCTTGTTGTAGTTAAGTCTTGATTGTTGTTGGTATCACTGAAAGGAATTGATCTCCAGGCCGATTGGCTGTGAAGATCAGCTGTGTCTATGCTAGGAGAACTTTTGTGCTAGAGACATCTTTATGAGACAAGACTTGCAAAATTGCAAAAGCCTCTGTGCTTGGCTTGGATGGGGCAGAATCTCATAGAGGAGCAGACAGCCCTGGCTTCCCAGCCCTGCCCTATGAGGCCTCTGGGTCTCAGTGTCCCTTGGTAATCACTGTAGGCACCCCTGAGAGAAAGCTGCCTTTGAGTTTTGCCCATTGCCAGACAGTCCAGGTTCTCCCCAAATGAGTCTGAGTTCCCTGAAACTCGCCCGGAACTGGAGTTCAGCATAGTCGGGAACTTCCATCTCCCTCCCGCTTTAGAAAGCCAGCCACATACTCAGTTGCCCGTGCACTTAGTAGTCAGTCAGTCTGCTCCATGTGCACATGCCTCCGGACCTCTGCCTTCCGCAGCTCCTGAGTCTCAGTGTGCTTTCTCTTTTCCTGACAGTCCAGATTCCCCCACCACCCCCTACTCCCCCCCGCCAATTGGGTCTGGGTTCCCAGAATCTCACACAGGACTGGAGTTCATTGCATTCGGGAGCGTCTGTCTCCCTCCTGCTTGAGGAAGTCAGCCACGCACTCAACTTCCCTTGCACTCAGCCGCCCATCCACTCTGCACGTGCGTGTCTCCATACCTCAGCCTTTTGCAGCATCTCTGAGTCTCAATGTGCTTTCCTCTTTCCTTCTAGTTGTAGAATTTCCACTCAGCCAGCTTTCCTGTGGTTCTGGATGGTGTCCGTTTTGTCTTTTAGTTGTAGTTTTGATATTGTTGTGCAAGGCAGCAGTTTAGGTGTTTACCTATGCCGCTATCTTGGTTTCTCCTGGGCTTCACCTTTTTGAGGTATTTGGCCTTGTTAATCATTGCATTTTCCCTGAAACTCTTCCCTTTATGAGTTTCTATACATCCTCTCATTACTGGTTCTCTTCCCACTTCCCTGAGTGTTCTTTCCAGTTGTTTTTTCTAGTTGCCTTTCTTCTATCAATACCATGGTGTTCTCCTTGGCCTTTTTCTAAGATTCCCTTCCAAATGCCCTTCTCATTCTTACTCTCTTCTATGAATGCTGATGACTCCTGTTTCTAGGCCTTACTTGTCCCCTGAGCTGTATACTAGATATATCTACTTACAGGCCCTCACATTTGATGCACTCCAAACTAAAATTTCCCCACAAGCATCCTGGTTAATGGCAGTACTTTATAACCACCAAACTGGAAACCCAACAGTCACCAAGTCTTCACAACCTCCCACCTGTGAGCACTGAGCTCAGTCCTGAGAACCAGGATGGGACAAATCTTCAATCTCTACTGTTAATGACCCGCTAAATTATTCTGACTGCGTTCCTAGACTCCAATCTATCCTTACTTTCCATCCTCAATGGAACTATTATAGCATCTTTCTCGCCTTTGGTCTCCATGTCCTCCAAGCTACTCTCCACACTACCACTAGACTGATCTTTCAAAAACACAAATCTCATAATGTCGCTCCCCATTTACTATCCTTTCTTAATGCCTGACAGGCAAAGTCCTCTTCTTCCAGGCAAACCAGACTGTCTGTTAGCTGGACCCCTATTTACCTTTCAGTCCAATCCCTTGGCATTCTCTGGATTACTCCTCTTACACCAAGATATTTGGAGTTCTCAAGATAAACTATGTTATTTCATATTGCCATGCTTTGTTATTTGATTCTTCTGCCTGAAACCCTCTGTGCTTTCTTCAAATGGTTTTCATACCTATTATGGTTTCAGGTGGCTTTTTATTAAACTAAAAGAATATTTACAATAATTATTTTACTGTAACAGTCTTATATTTATTTTAATGAATGTTAGAAAAAGCTGTAAGAACCATGGAAACAATGTAAATAAGCCAAAGAAGCACCAGACATCTGTCTATATCATAATGTCTTATGGCTGTTTTCATTTCAAGTGAATGACAAACAACCTTTTAGGATTTTGGTTTATGGAAATCTATTTCAGTCAATAATTCAAAAGATTCTTTCCTCAATCAGTTTCACTTTCAATTATCTTGGCCATTTTCTTATTTTCTTTTTAAGTCTTTTCTAAGTTTTTATGGGCTGAAAGGACATATTGACAGAGTTTGAGTTGACACTCCCTGTGTTCTTTATACTACAAAATATTTTAAGCATTTCAGAAGTCTTCAATAGTCAAGAACACCTTGACTATTTTCAGTATTTAGTACTATGAAATGCTGATAAAGTAATAAGTTATTTCTAATTTGTGGGGTTTCAGCTGGTCTGATTCAGAGCTAGATTTACCATGAAGCTAATAAAGCTTAAATTTTGCCTCAGCAATTGTGTGTTCATAATTTTGACAGGCATGGATATTCACCACTATACTAACGAGGAATTGCACATGTGTGTTCATAATTTTGTAACCCCCACAGGTGGTGTGCTAGAATTGTGTAAGCTTTAGACATCCCTCCCCCCAAAGCCTGGCTTTGTCTTGAGTCTTATTAGAAACTAGAGGCTGGTGCACAAATTCATGCACAGGTGGGGCCCCTTGGCCTGGCTGATAATCAGGGCCAATGGGGGGGTGAGGGGAGGAGCCATGGGAGGTTGGCCAGTCATGGGGAGGGACTGCAGGAGGTTGGCCAGCAGTGGGAGGTTGGCTGTGGGAACACATTGACTACCAGGGGACAGCTCCTACATTGAGCATCTGCCTCTAGTGGTCAGTGTGTGTTATAGCAACTGGTCAACCGGTCGTTCAGTCATTTGGTCACTTAGGCATATATATATATATACACACACACACACACACATATATATATATTCCATCTGAAATCACCACTATTGAAATTCATCTGGCTATGACTTAAAACACCATTCTTGGGGTTGCTCTGACAGGCTTCCCCACTTGACTACTCCATCTGATGTGGTTAGTGCTATTTGGCACTTTGTAGCAGTAAACATTTTTACTTTTATTTATTTTGTCAGTGGCCTTAGAAACATATCAAAATTTAACCAAAAGTCATCTGAAAAGAAATGCCAATCTCTTCATTTCAAATTAATAGCTTAAACAACCAGTCGGGCATTTCAGAGTGAAATACTGTTCTTATTTGGTTTGGGGAAAGTGAGGAGATAACAGAGAGTAAAATTAGTTTGTCACCTTGAGTTGCATATTATTTTGTCATGATGCTCTGAGAAAAAATTATCTCAGTGATACAAACTGTTCTTAAAACAGAATCACTGATGTCACTTACTTATAAGTTTGAGGAATCTGAACAATGTGAATTATATCACATCAATTGGAAGGCAGATCTTCTTCAGAGTATGTATTCAGTATATATGAGTATATGAGTCAGAAAATGATAGAAATGAAGTGACTACACTACAAAAGGAAGAACTATCTTTGAGATTTGCAGTTGGCATCCAGTTTTAAGTGGTAAAGTTGCTGAACTGTATTGGTAGAATGCCTCCACTGGCCACTGCAAGTATTGTCCACAGAGGCGGATTTACACCAAAGAACAGTGCTCATTTAGCCTTCAGAGTTTTACAAAGATGAATCTGATCCTCATTGTTCTGTGTGAAGAAGGTGGCAATGTTCTTGAATTGCTTAGTTAAAAGGTTTTCTCTTAAAAACTAAAGCTCTTAGAAAAGTAAAATTTCTAAAGTTTTTTTTTTTTTTACTCTTAAAAACCAGTGACCTATATCCAGGGGCAAATGCCAATTTGTTATCATCTAGTCACGAAAATTCAGCTGTGTATACAACAGCTGAAATGGTTCTGTGTCCTATGCTATGCCTAAAAGCATACTTCATGAGGGAAAGTTCTAAGATAAAAATTGACTATTAAAGCAGGAGCTTGGAGCATATTCTGCTTGGTTAACTCCACAGTCACTATAGAAATCTTGAGTCCTAGAAAGCCAAACCCTCCAGGATCACCCAGTGAGTGAGTCAATCAGAAGAAAAAAAAAACAGGAGTTAAGACTCTCACGCATGCCCCTCACCACAACCTAAGAGGTCTGTTAGAAGAAACGTGAGAAAATGGTCACTACACTACTATATCTGTGGGAAAGAGAGACAGGAGTGACAGTGCTGGAATCGCTGCCCTCTTTAGGAAGGGCTCCCATTGCCTCCTGCTCTGATGGGCCAGTGAACCCTTTGAGCACAATGTTAATGCAGCCAGTGGACCCAACTCCCTTGATGACACAAACCACATGCCAACCTGAGAGAGAATGACATCACTGATCATAAAAGGAGACCAGCCAGAACAGTAACACAACCCAACAGACACACACACTATGGACATTAGATCATTGCTATGGGTGTAGACAGGGGGTTGTGCAGGAGCCTAGGCCTTCCCTTTGACAGTTCTTTTGGCCTACAGCTATTGCTCACACAAAAGGCTCAAAAGAGGCCTGCCAGAAGAAAACTTCATGGAGATAACTGTACCAGAGGGAAACTTAATAGAGATAACTGGAGGTGAAGCATAGAGAAAAGGTGTTACATAAAGATAAACAGCTTATTCCAGCTGCCTCTCCATACCACAGGAACACAGGACACCATTCCTGTCTTTTGGACAAATGTCATTCAACGGACTGACATCTTCCAATGGAGCATGCTGCTAGAAAATCACATCAAATTTAGTTGCTAAGGCAACCCAGTATCTAGTTGTATACTGTGAAACCGCACCATGAAGACAGACACTCTCCTTAAAGTCAGCTCATCTGAGTGGGAACATACATGTCTGGCATCAGTGTCAGTACAGACGGCTATAACAAGACACCACAAACTGGGTAGCTTAAACAACAGAAATTTATTTTTTTATAGTTCTGGAGGCTAGAAGTTCAAGATCACAGTAGCAACGTGGTTAGGTCTTTGTGGAGGACCCTTTTCTTGGCTTGCAGATAGCTACCATCTTATCACATGGCAGAGAGAAGGAGCAAGCTTTCTGTTCCTTTCTTTTCAGGGCACTAATCTCATTATAAGGGTTTCATCTTCATGACCCCATTTAAATCTAATTATCTCCCAAAAGCCTCTAATGCCATCACATTGGATTTAAGGTTTCAACACACACATCTTGGGGAGGGGGGGACGGTGAGGGGGGTACATTCAGCCCATAAAACATAGTCATGAAACTAAGCTCCCACATCATTGGCAACTAAGCTACCCTTTCTGGCCTTGGCCTTTTCTGAGGTGGTTTAGGGGATGCTCTCCATGTGATCCTGCTTACATTTAAGGCAGGGCAAAGCCTTCCCTGAGGATATTTAAGGATCTGCCTGCTGTGATCTAGAAGATGTGCCTGGGGAGGTCAGGTGTTTGGGCTGGGGGCTGCCTACAGTTTTCCCACCCAGAACTTGGTGAGTCACGGCTGATTGCTTGAAGTTCATTGCCAGGAAGGTCCTTGGAGGTAAAAGCACTGAAGGCTTCTGAAGCATGATGACAGGAGAGGGAGGTTAATGTGGTGGAGGATCCTAACCCTCAGTCCTCATGAAAATCACAGCAGCTACTTATTTTATCAGCCTGAGCTTGCTCAGTAACTCCCCTTTCACCCTCTTTTAATAAGCAGAGGAAAGGCAATGAGACTTTCATAGCAGGAGGAAGATTTGGATCACTTCTGGAGCATAGTTCAAGATAGATGCTTTCCCCTACCCAACCGCCCTTCCATGAGAATGAATGAACTCCAGCTTCTGCACCATGCTTGCAAAACTCCAGTCCCCTGGGAATTCTTTTCTTAGGTGCCTGAATTGGCAGGTTCAACACAGTAGCAAGATGATGCTCCTCCTCCCACCCCCCTCCGCCTCCCCTTGAAGGACTTCTGAATGAAATGCTTTAGGAGAGTCTGTTCCCTTTTGCCTCTAAGTGTCTCTAGGGCCAGAGTGATATCATCCCTGGGAGAGAGAAACTGCTCCTGAGCCAACCTCAAAGCCAGCCAGTTGCATTTCTGAGGTCTTGTACAGAATCCAGAAGGCTCAAAGAATACCCCCACTTCAATTTGGGACATATGCCGCTGAGAAAGTCTGAGTAGAAGCTTATTCTGAAAAATGCTTTTGGGCAGCAGGGAATCTGGCCAAGAGACCTTTTTTAGCTAAGTCCTTTTTGTTTGTTTGTTTTATTAACCTTTTGCAATATTGTTCAAATTTATTCAACTGTAATGATACAAGTGGACTTTCTACCATTCAAACCAAAATAATTTATGTTCCAGTTGATCAGTCTTCCACTTTCCAAGTGGAGCTATTTCCCCCACAATTTCATGACAAAAAACTACAAACATAAAGAAAAGTTGCATGTATATTGTAATGAACATCCATATTCTCACCACCTATATTTATAATTAATATTTTTTCTACTTACTACCCATCTGATCATCCCTCTCTCCAACTGTCAATCCATATTTTGACACATTTCAAAGTAAGTTATATACATCAATAAGTTGTAAACTAAATACTTCGGTTTGTATGCCATTAATTGTTGAATTTTTCATATAATTCTTTTCCTTTTGAGGTAAAAATTTAAGGGTTATATAATGCACAAATCTGAATCATTTGTATATACTTGTGCATATGCAGTGACAATGCATACATCTATACCCTAACCTCTTGTCAATACACAGAAACTATCATGACCTAAAAAGTTCCCTCGTGCTCCATCCATTGTTCTCCTCTCCCACCTATTCAGAGGTAACCACATTTCTGATTTTTTTTTCTACCACTGACCCATTTTCCCCATTTCAACTTTTATCTAAATGGAACTGCTATAGCCTGAATATTTGTCTTCCCCCCTGAATATTTCTCTCCCCCCCCGACCTCCAATTCATATCTTAAAACATAATCTGCATGGCATAATAGGGGTATTATTAATGATATCAATAGGCGGGGCCTTTGAGAGGTGATAGGTCATGAGGGCAGAGTTCTCATGAATGGGATTATTATTCTTATAGAGGTCCCAGAGAGCTCTCACTCTGTCCTCCCTGTGAGAACATAGCAATGCTCACTGTCAGGAAGTGAGCATTCAACAGACACAAAATCTGCAGCCTCCTTAATCTTGGACTACCCAGCCTCCAGAACTGAGATAAATAAATTTTTGTTGTTTACAAGCCATCCCATTTATTGTATTTTTGTTATAGCAGCACAGACAAACTGAGACAGGAACCTTTCAGTATGAACTCTTTTGTGTAAGGCTTCTCTCTCTCAGCATAATCTTTTGAGACTCACCCAAATTTATATTCATCAGTAGTTCATTCTTTTGATAACTGAGTAATATGCCATTGTATGACTATAGAGTTTGTATTTGCATTGTCTTATTAATGGCACTTCAGTTTCCAGTTTTGGACTATCTTAAATAAATCTACTCTGAACAATTTTGTACAAATCTTTTGTGGACATATGTTTTCATTTCTTTCTAGTAAATAGGAATTAAGCTGCTGAGTCATGGGATAGATGTATGAGTGTTTATGTTATACTCCCATCAACCGTGTAACAGAGTGTGGTTGCTCCACATCTTCACCAACATTTGGGTTTATCAATCTTTCTAATTTTAATTATTCTGATTGGTGTGAAGTTACTCAACCTGCTATTTTGGCAAATATTTCAAATTTAAAAAAAAATAGGGATTAAGTTAAAAGAAATACTGGTTGAAGAAAATCTAGAGGTTGGCATATATGATATTAAAAAAGTTCAACTATCCAAACCCAACTTGAGAGAATAAGAAAGGACTAAAAGGATATGGAAGAAGCAGCCAGACACATTCTTCAATTCATAATATTCTCGATTATATTATAACTAGAGGCCCAGTGCATGAAATTCATGCATAAGAGGGGGGTGTCCCTCAGCCTGGCCTGCACCCTCTCTAATATGGGACCCCTTGGGGGATGTCCGGCTGCTAGTTTAGGTCCAATCCCACAGGGATCAGCAGTCAGACATTCCTCTCACAATCCAGGACTGCTGGCTCCTAACCGCTTGCCTGCCTGCCTGATTGCCCCTAACTACTTCTGTCTGTCATCCTGATCACCCCCTAACCACTCCCCTGCCAGCCTGATTGATTGATGCCTAACTGCTCCCCTGCCAGCATGATCGTCCTCAGCTGCCCTCCCCTGACAGCCCAATCACCCCCAATTGCGTTCCCCTGTAGGGCTGAGGGCACTGGGGGACTTAGACTGGATGAAGCAGGGATAAGGGGACTGTGGGATTGAGACTGGATGAGGCTGGATGCTGCGGGGACTGGGTGAAGTGGCTGAGAGGACTGGAGGATTCTGGGGGGATGAGGCAGGGCTGAGGAGACTGGGCACTACCATCTTATAACTGTGGGTGCTACCATCTTATGAGGACGTGACAGTCAATTAACGTATTCCCTCTTTATTGGCTGTGGGCATTGACATCTTTTGAGGATGTGATGGACAATTAGCATATTCCCTCTTTTTAAGATTTAATGCTAAGAAAATGGCAGCCTTTATTGATAGGGAGGTAGCTGGCCCAGTGTGGATCACAACCTGCTTCCCCAATTTGCTTCCTCTTAGCAAAGCCCCTCAAGCACTATTCCTACAGATTTGAAAAATAGGGCCAGGGATCACTCAGACCTTTGGTTGGCAAACTGCAGCTCACAAGCCACATGTGGCTCTTTGGCCCCTTGAGTGTGGCTCTTCCACAAAATACCATGGCTTAGGTGAGTCTATTTTGAAGAAGTGGCATTAGAAGAAGTTTAAGTTTAAAACATTTGGCTCTCAAAAGAAATTTCAATCACTGTACTATTGATATTTGGCTCTGTTGACTAATGAGTTTGCCGACCACTGACCCAGACCATTGGGAGGGAACTCTGTTTCTCTCTCTCCCCAAAACCAACCCTGGACCTAAGGGAAGGGAATTAACATTTGTGGGCATCAACACTGTTAGGGCCTCTCCTAGGCACTGTGTAGATATTGTCCTTGAATCCTCAAACCACCCCCATCAAGTGAGACATTGATAGCTTCATGCTGTAGATGTGAAGCCAAGAATCAGAGATGTAGTAACCTGCCCGGATTACACAGTATGAGAAGAATCAAGATTTAACTAAATCCTGTGCTCTTTCCACTCTACTTTGCTAAGCACTGAAAAGCAAATTGGAGGGGGTTATTATGATCAGTTGGTGCAAAGGCCAGTAGTAGACGGGGCTACATGTCTCTTTGTCAGATTTGTCTCTCCTTTGTCATTCTTTTCTGTTTCCTATTTCTAGTGTGCTTGTGTTGGAGGTAGGGCTGTTGCATCTTACAGAATATGCAGATGTAAATGAGCTTTAGCCCTCCTTCTCTGCAGCTGTGACTGTCTCTAGGCCTGGGTATTCCTCTTGCACTTTTAGCTTGTCACTCTTTTCTTCCCTTTCCCACATTCTGGCGTTGTTAAGGCCTGATATGATTAGGACTTGGTATGGAGTACACATAGAGAGCCTCACGGATCCCTCAATACTCTCTGGTCCTCTTCCTCCTCACTTATTTCTGCTTCTGTGGGAAGGGAGGTAATTGTGTTCATCATGTGTTTCACTAGACAGTTACCTGTTCTTGAAAAGCATTAGCTTGCTCCTCAAATCCTGCTGTCCGGAAGTAATTGACGACATCCACCACGGCCCAGTCTGCAGGATCGGGTGGTCTCCCATTTTCCAGGGAACTGCAAAACATAAATCCACACCGCTGTCAGGGCAGAACACACCAACGTGGAGCCAGGCTCAGGACTCGCTCCCAATTGCAGGCCCGGCCAGCTCTTCCCTGGAGGCCCAGATCCCAATTCACCTCCCTCAGGACCACCATCATGCTTGTGTTTCTTGGGTTCAGAAGATCATTCCTCTCACTGACTCAGTCTCTGCTTTCCTAATACACAATTAGACGTTCAATATAAAACATTTCCTCATGTACTCTTTTTTAATCCAGAGCTATTAAGCGTGGTCCAGTAATTCTGGCAGCCCACAGCCTGAGTCAAGAACACCAGACCCTTTATAAAACAGCACTAATGGATTATTACTAGGAGAACCAAGATGGAGGCATAAGATATACATCTGTATGTGCTGTCTCTCACAACCACACCAAAACTACAACTAAAAGACAAAACAACTACCCCCAGAACCACGGGAAAGTTGGTAGAGTGGAAGTTCTACAACTAGAAGGAAAGAAAAAAAGCGCATCCAGACCTGGTAGGACGTGCAGAGGCTCAGAAAGGCAGAGGTACAGAGATGGTGCGCGAATCGGGCTGGTGTGTGCTGTTGTTTTTCAATTGTGAGGGAGTTACAAGTTTCCCACTCTCTGAACTTCAGTTTCTGGTGAGATTCTGGAGACTCAGACTCATACAGGGAAAAACTGGACTGTCTGCCATTGGGTTGGAAAGGAAGGGTGGCTCTCTCGCAGAGTTGTGCATTGGAATCATTGTTTACTGCACTTGGGCATGGGACACAGGACACTGAACAGAATGCAGCAGAAAGGGCTGACTGGCAGCTATTGCTGTTTGCCATGCCCTAGCCTAGAGACTCCCTAAGACCCCACCCCACCCAATTTACAAATCTATCCAGCATATGAATGGTCTGCCCTCTGGCAGCTTAACCTAACAATTGCAACTGGGTCAGACAACTCCAAAACTTCCAAACTCCAAGCAAAGAGGAGAAATCAACTCCAAAACTTCCAAACTCCAAACAAAGAGAAGAAATCTGCAGAGCTCCCTGTAGCTCCTGCTGGGTGGCCTCAGACACTAGCTGACTTGCACCTCCTTGGAGATCCAGGAACCAGTGTACCTAGAGGTCAGTGTGAGATGACACCAGATTTCAACTCCTCACATACATAAGTGACACACTCAAGAGGCAGACTTGGTGAGCACCAAAGCCCCACTGAAGCAAGTTCTGCTCCATAGGGGTGTCTCCAGCACAGCAGTTCTTCCATTAATAGACACAGCAAATCCTCACAGTCAATTGGCCTGGAGGTCAATTCCTCCCAGTGTATCAATAGCAATCAAGGCTTAACTACAACAAGATTGTGAACTCAGCCCACAAAGGAGTGTACCAAGAGTGTCCATCTCAGGTGATTGGGGAGGCAGAGCTACTGGGCCCTAAGAACAACTAGCACACAAAGCCACTCCATCCTGGGAAGCAGCCAAAATTCAGAGACCAAGAAACATGTCACGAATAAAAGAAATGGAGGAAAGCAAACGACTAGACATAGAGTTCAAAACCACATTTATAAGGATACTCAAGAATTTTCTACAAACTTATTGAGACCTCTGAGAAACTTAGTGAGACCTTCAAAGATCTTAATGAGAATGCCAAAAAAAAAAAAAAATGGAAAAGAACCAGTCAGAAATTAAGCATGCACTGTCTGAAATAAAGAATAATACAGTGGTACCTCGAGATACGAGTGCCCTAACATACGAGTTTTTTGAGAAACGAGTCCTCGGGCAAGCGATTTTTGCTTTGAAATACGAGCAACATTTGAGATACGAGTAATCGCGCAGATTGGCTGGCTGCACATGACCCACCAGTTTACTGCCACTCAAGCATCTCATAGTTTCCCATGCCTCAAGGTTACAGAACAAATTAAACTTGTATCTCGAGGTACCACTATATACAGAAATCCAACAGCAGACTAGAGAACCCCAAGAATCAAATCAAAGATCTGAAATATGAGGAAGCAAAAGACATCCAACCAGAAAAAGAAAAAGAAAAAAAAGTCCAAAAATGTGAAGATAGTGAAAGGAGCCTCTGGGACAACTTCAAGTGTACCAACATCAGAATTATGGGAGTGCCAGAGAAGAGAGAGAGCAAGATACTGAAAACCTATTTGAAGAAATAATGACTGAAAACTTCCCCCACCTGGTGAAAGAAATGGACTTAAAAGTCCAGGAAGCGCACAGAACCCCAAACAAAAAGAATCCAAAGAGGACCACAACAACACACATCATAATTAAAATGCCAAGAGCAAAAGACAAAGAGAGAATATTAAAAGTAGCAAGAGAAAAACAGTTAGTTACCTACAAGGGAGTACCCATACTACTGTCAGCTGATTTCTCAAAAGAAACTATCCAGGCCAGAAGGGAATGGAAGGAAATATTCAACATGATGAATAGCAAGAACCTACAACCAAGAGTGCTCTACCCAGCAAAGCTATCATTCAGAATTGAAGGTCAGATAAAGATTTTCACAGATAAGAAAAAGCTAAAGGAGTTCATCACCACCAAACCAGGATTATATGAAATGCTGAAGGGTTTTCTTTAAGAAGAGGAAGAAGAAGGAAAAGGTAAAGATAAAAATTATGAACAACAAAGTGATAACAAATACATACCCATCAACAAGTGAATCTAAAAATCAAGTGAATAAAAAAATCCAATGAACAGAATAAACTGGTGAATATAATAGAATTAGGGGCATAGAAAGGAAATGGACTAACAATTCTCGGGGGAAAGGAGGCGTGAGGGATGCAGGAAGAGACTGGACAAAAACCTTACACCTACAGATGAGGACAGTGATGGGGGTTAAGGGTGTGGGGTGGGGGGAATCAGGTGGAGGGGAGCTATGAGTGGGGGGAAAGAGGAACATCTGTAATAAACTGAACAATAAAAATTTATTTAAAAAATTATAAGTTATATATGCAGAGAAACTGAATGTGAGATAAAGTATTTATTTTAAAACATTATGTTGAAGAAGCTTAAAATTGAATTAACTTGCTCACCAAAATAATGTAACATGTTAAAATATACACAAATTGACTTTGGAAATAAAGAACTGGGCGCTAAGAAAATAAATAAAATAAAATAAAATAGCACTAACGTACTTGTCTTTTTCCATCTCCTACTACCTTCTTCATCCCCTTCCCATGCATCCTTTTTGCCACTATGAAACTGCAGGGCTACTGTCATTCACCAGTCTTCCATGCCCTTTTACAGCTCTGGGACTTTAAACATGCTGTTCCAGCCACTTAAATGCCCCTCCCCATTTGTTTCTACCTAGTTCATCCCACTTCAAATGCCTCCTCCTCTGTGAGGCCTTTTCTTATTCTACCAGGGGACTGTTTTAGCTATGACCTCCTCTGCATTCAAGAACTCTGTTCAAACTCTTTTGGTATCACTTCCCATGCTGGAGTATACTCTCTGCTTATCCAAGAGTCTCCCACTAGAGTGAGAGATGTGGGCTAGAGATACACATTTGGACCTAGACCATTTTATATATATATTGATTTCAGAGAGAGGAAGGGAGAGTGAGAGAGAGAGAAACATCAATGATGAGAGAGAATCATTGATCAGCTGCCTCCTGCCCGAAACCTGGGCATGTGCCCTGACCAGGAATTGAACCATGACCTCTTGGTTTATAGGTCAATGCTCAACCACTGACCTACATTGGCTATGCTGGACTGGATTTAGAGAGGAGGGACTGGAGAAGTGGAATAGAGAAAGAATGGTAGGAACCTGTAGTTATTGTGACTCTGCCTCTTTTTGGGGAGTATTTGTCTGATATTGCATCCAAGATGATTCTTCCAAAGTGAGCATCCAATCACACTGTTACTACTTAAAATCCTCCAAAGACTTCCTACTGCCTTTTAGATAAATTTCAAATAGATTAATTTGGCTTAGGAGAGCCTCCAGTACAGAGCTCCTGCTGGCTCTCCAACTAGGAACACACTGGTGAGTAAACAGACATGGTGCTCTATGGGCCTTCAGTCCTGTGGAGAAGACACTGATCAGTACATAGAATTAAATGTGCAGCTGCACATTATGGTCACTTTAAGGGGTCGGGGAGGTTCTTCTGTGGAAGATTCTTTTGCGGTATAGTCTAGAAAGCAGCCAGAAGTTAACGAGATGAAAATGTCAGGAAAAATATTATTCCAGGCTTTTTGAGAGGAAGGTATACTACAGGGAGCTATGTAGGTCCTGGAGGCCCCATTAAGGATTCTGGAATTTTGTGCACCAGAATGGGAAATTGTTAAATAGGCTTATGCAAAGGATGTGACCTGGTAAGATTCACATTTTGAAAAGTATTGGAGAGAAGCCAGAAGGAAAGAAAGGGTGCCAGTGAGAGGTCTACTGGAGTCACCTGAACAGGAGATCATGGTGACCAAAACTAGAGTAGTGGCTATGGAAAAGGAAAAGTGTGCAGATTTAAGATAGATTTAACCAATAAAATCAACATGACTTGGTGGTGGACTAGACATTGAGAATGAAGGAAATGTATTTGGATGAATGGTTAATTCACTTCAATAACACCCTCAGAGTTAGTTGGATGCAGTGAATTTAGGGTACCTTCTATATTCAAGTAAAGATTTAATGTGGGACATGAGTTTGGAGCTCAAAGCAGATGAGTGGGCTAGAGGGACACATTTGTGAGGCAGAAGCATTTAGATCAGTGATTCTCAACCTTTCTAATGCTGCAACCCTTTAATACAGTTCCTCATGTTGTGGTGACCACCAACCATAAAATTATTTTCGTTGCTACTTCATAACTGTAATTTTGCTACTGTTAATGAATCATAATGTAAATATCTGTGTTTTCCGATGGACTTAGGTTCTACAGCAGTGATTCTCAACCTGTGGGTCATGGCATCTCCAGGAACTACAGGTTGAGAACTATTGCAACATGAGGAACTGTATTAAAGGGTGGCAGCATTAGAAAGGTTAAGAACCATTGATTTAGTTGGTAACTGAAATCTTGTAGAGGATAAGAAAATGGGACCTGGAACTAAACCTGGGACATTCAACATTTAGTGAAAGTTGAAAAGATTCATATTACTTTTAATGGATATCAAACATCCAAACTTCGAAAAGTCCAGGGTCTAGCTGTACCTCTGCTTCTCTCCAAGCACAATGTTTTCCTCGAAGTAGAAACTTAAAATATTTGATGAAAAAAACAAACTTCTGTCCTAGCTAAAGAAAAGGGAGTCACTAATAATGGCACTTGTGATCAATGATTTATCACCACAGCACCTAATTTTAAACCATTTAGAGTGAATGCTTACTAGTTAGAAGTATTTTCCATTTGGGAATTAGGGACTGTGAATCCATAAACAATGCATGCCCATGCACACACACACACACTTGGATATATGCATGTTCACACATGTACACACACACACATACACATACACATACACATCTTTTCTACCATTGAAGAGGCAATCTACATAGAAGAAAACCTGCTTTACACCATAACATTGTCAAACATTAATTACGTATTTTAATATCAAAACTACATAGGTTTTAAAAACATTATAAAAGTGCTGGGATTTTCTACTATTAATATAGCAACATGAGTGAACACTGGGGACTCTCTTTGAGGAACCATTTTCCTTCTCTTGCTTAAGGCAGGCTTGAAGAATGTTTGGAAAGCAGTTCATTGTTCTAACAAACCTTT
The DNA here is from genome assembly GCA_011751065.1 of Lasiurus cinereus. NCBI lineage: Eukaryota > Metazoa > Chordata > Mammalia > Chiroptera > Vespertilionidae > Lasiurus > Lasiurus cinereus. The sequence continues at coordinate 47,935,871 of JAAGEH010000030.1, read as the reverse complement.
TAAGTCTTCTAATCAGCTCACTTCTAGCAGTGAGCACAGAGTCTCATCAGATACACTTTTAAGTGCCTCAGAAAACATCTGAATTCACTCTCTCTGTGGATGGTTTCAATTAAATATAAAGAATAGTTATCTAATTACAATAACAAAGTCTGCTACATTCTAATTTTAGGGTGGGAGGCTTTCCTGATTCTTATTCTGCTGGGATATGACATCATCTCATCCATAATTCTGAAATATTTTTGAGTACTAGCAATGCAGCAGAGAATAAGAACTTGGCAAAACTGTTGGCAGTGTACCATGAAGAACAGGAGCAGTGGGAACTGGGTGCTCTCTCATTCTTAGGGTGGGGGGTTCCAGGCAGAAGAAAGAAGGAGTTAGAAACCAATCAATGCTTTTAATAAGTAATCCACCTAAATTTAAGCCTGATAGCTCCCTGCTCCCCCCCCCGCCCCCCCCAAAAAAATAACTTAGAAGAGAAATCACCATGTTTGGACTATTCACATCCTGAAGGGAGAAGCCTATCTTCATCTCTGTAGTTCGCAGCACCTTCCACAGGTCTGATGGTGCATAATCAAAACACAGCAAAGATCTGTTGTTAATAGACTACCAACCAAAGAGCACTTAAGAGCCTAAAATAGGCTTTTCATTCATTACTTATTATCAGCGTGCCAGCTTCTTGTGAACTGGCTACTGTGTCCTGTTTTTAGGAAACTAAGGCTCAGAAAGGTTGAGACACTTACCCCGAATCACAGAGTAGACAGAGCCAAGATTGGATTCCATGTTTGTCTCCAAATCTATGCTTTTCTATTCTTCTTACTCACTGATACAACAAATATTTACTAAAAGTCTTCTCAGTACTGTGCTGGATATAGGGCTACAGAGATAGGAATGCATAGGCAGGCCCTCCCCAGAAGCTGTCAATCTGGGGAGAGGAAGTAGGCATGTGAACAGTGAACTCTAAGTCATTCTAGCACCCCACCCCATCTTTCTAAAACATTCATTCAGAGCACGTGCTATTGAGGACGCATGCACTGGAGGGCCCATGTAGTTTTTTCCAACCAGGACACTTGAATATTTTCATTTTGAAAGGTATCTATGGCTCCAAACACATCCTAAATTAGGCTCTGAGAGGAGAGGTTTGCATAGGCAGATACATACAGGCATACATGGTCATTTTGCAAGCATGTCAAACTCGGGGCCAGTGGGGCCGCATGCTGCATTTATTTAAACAAGGCATGTGGCCTACTGGCCGCAAGTTTGACATGCTGTGAGCATGCTGAATGATTTCACTGGGCCCTTCCCGTGGTTTCAGCAACAGTTTTAAGGAGAAAACTGGAGATGATCCAAGACAACATGATGGCTGGGCTTGGCGAGACCAGAGTGCCTGGGCTGGGTAAAATAATGAGAACACTGCAGAGAACAGATTTAAGTGCCACTTCCCCACCCCCCCGCCCCCCTGGGAAAGCTGCACTTCTCCTCAAGGACTGCTGTTTGTGGCCAAACTGGGACACTTTGTTTCCTTTTAAATGGGCCATTCTCTCCAAATATTTTCTTATAACTTGTGCATATCAAACAAATTCCAGAAGGAATTTAATGGTGCTGTTTAAAACTTAACCACCCAAATGGTGGTTCCCATTGTGGCTGCTAATTTTGCACTGATGAAATGAGATGGCAGATATAAAAGTATTATTATCATTTAATATTTATTATTCACTAGTGTCGTAGCAAAATGTTTCTTAGAATACAATGTATTAAGGTGATCAATTCACAAATACTTTTCCAGGTATTTTACCTTATTATAAAAAATTAGCAAAAAAATGTGGGCAAAATTTGTCTACAATCTATCACTTAATCAAATCAATTATCCATTTAGCTCACTCACCTTTTAGTCTCAGTAGATATGGTTAGGTATATCATGGATTGATAAAAATTATATTATGTGTGAATAAGTCACACTGGGAAATGATTATCCCTTAATTAAACAATCACCTCACATTTAAAGAGAGCTAGAGAGACATCATCATGGGAACAGAAATGCAATAAATAACAAATTTGGCAGGTATATGCAGATTGGGACCTTATAATGAGCGTTTTCATGTTCGCACATTATAATTTTAAGTGCTGGTAACAACAGTCACAGTTTCCTCTTTATTTATTAGTGAAAGCATGTGAAAAATAGTTGAAACTCTTTCTCTGAATCTAGTATGTGTATATTTTACTGTAGTTAACAGTATTGAGAGTTGCTTAGACCAAGAGAAAATTGGATAAATACAATCCATATGTGATTCAAAATCTCATTATACTCAGTAATTGCACTTTATTTTTTATTTATTTTTTAAAAATATATTTTATTGATTTTTTACAGAGAGGAAGGGCGAGGGATAGAAAGTCAGAAACATCAATCAGCCGCCTCCTGCACGCCCCACACTGGAGATGTGCCTGCAAGCAAGGTACATTCCCCCGACTGGACTCAAACCTGGGACCTTTCAGTCCGCAGGCCGACGCTCTATCCACTGAGCCAAACCGGTCTCGGCTGCATTTGCACTTTAAAGTTCAGAGCAAAAGTTACTTTAGACCCTGGTTAATATATTATGGTGATACATTTATCACATTACTCTTCTCATAAAGCTAATTCTCAATGTTACTTAAATTTTCATTCAGAAATGCACTCTAATTTTGTACTGCCTTAACTTTTATACCTTACTTTCAAAATTAAATTAGCCTACTCTTTGCCTGTCTTAAAACAACCTTTGGCTAAAAGAAATATAATTCTGATTGTAATAAATTAATATTGATCTCTTTGCCTATGACATATCTCAAAACTTAGCAACTAAATGAGCTTTAGCTTTATCTCCTTTCCTTTCTCCCTCTCCCTTCACCCTAACAATCAGGGATCTGGCTATGGCTACAAAGCAGGCTCCAAAAGAGAATGATTCAAAGGTTCTTGATAGGCCATTTTTAAATATTCAGATAATAAACATTGACTGCATTTAGCTGCAGCATACCCAAGCAATGAAAACATTGAAAAAGCAATTTTTCAAGCCTTCTGTAATATTTTGAATTCTTTAGCTTGGTATTCAGGGATTTTATTCAGCTGAGCAAAATCCTGGACTTTGCCATGGCCACCACTCTAGTCATGCCACTCAAAGCTCTGTTCAACTTCCAGGAATTAGCACCTTCCTTATTTTTAGATGGTATTGGTTCGCCCAGCCTGAGTGACTCAGTGGTCGAGTATAGACCTATGAACCAGTCATGGTACATACTTTGGTTATAGGCGTGGTCCCCAGGATGGGGGAGTGCAGGAGGCAGTCAATCAATGGTTCTCTCTCATCATCAATGTTTTTATTTCTCTCTGAAATCAATAAAAACATATTTTTTTAAAAAAAGGTACTGGTTCAATGTCCCCATAGGAATATCCCCAGTCAATCTTGTATTCCAATTACTCACTACTTTTAACTTGCCTATTATGAGCAAGTCACAATGAGTCTCTGAAACATTCCACCAAAGAGGAAAGTCTCAAGTCAGCTGTGCGATGAGGAGGATCATGTGTATTCCCTGCCTTATTTCAAAAAGTGGTTAAGAGGAAGGTGGATGAAGGAGGTCACGGAAGTAGAAGTCATCACAGCAATGTGAGTCAGACCATATTTAGTGTGGGGATAGAGAGACTTTGGAGGCCTGGATCTGCAGCAACACCAGGAGCAGGTCCCAAGGACAGAGAGGCGACTTCCTGCATCATTTCTTTCCACTAAAATAGGTCTCTTCCCTCAGGCTGATGGCTTTCCTTTGAAGTGGCATAACACACTATCCTTGGATATGTCTGCTGGAAATGTCTCCCCAACACCCCACCCCATCTTTCTAAAAAAGAAAGGATCCTACAACTGCCTCTTTTCTCATCTGTTCTTAACTTTCTAGTGCAAATGAAGACCTCTGAACTTGTGTAAATAAGGATACTCTTCTCAAGAGGACTCAATGAACTTCTGGTTTTTATTCCCTATCAGATACAATTTATGCCAAGATTCTTGCTAAACACAAATATATGAACATTTCATATCCCAAGCATTAACACTAAACACAATTATGTAATGACTAGAGGGCCAGTGCATAAAATTAGTGCATGGGTAGGGTCCCTAGGCCTGGCTGGCAATCAGAGCCAATTTGTGGGGTGACCAGTGAGGCGATTGGGGGCCTCTGCCTGCTGGCACCCACCTTGGCTTGCCTGGGGTCTGAGGGCTGGGGGCAGCTCCTGCATTGAGCATCTGCCCCTGGTGGTTAGTGTGCATCATAGCTACTGGTCATTCTGCTGGTCAGTCTATTTGAATATTAGGCTTTTATTATATAGGATTAGCAGTGCATGAAATTTGTGCATGGGGAGGGGGGGGATGTCTCTCAGCCTGGCCTGCATCCTCTCCAATCTGAGACTTCTGTGGGATCAGGCCTAAATGGGCAGTCAGACAACCCCCTCCCAATCTGGGATTGTTGGCTCCTAACTGCTCACCTGCCTGCTTGCTTGATCACTCCTAACCACTCTGCATGCTGGCCTGACTGCCCCCAACTACCCCCCACACCAGCCTGATCACCCCCAACTGCCTTCCCCTCCTGACCTGATCACCCCTAACCACCTCTGCCTCGGCCCCACCACCATGGCTTTGTCTAGAAGGACTTCTGGAAGTTCTCATGGTCTAATTAACATATTACCCTTTTATTAATATAGATAGGACATGACATACTGCCATAACTATAACATATGTACTAGTATTACTTTATGAGAATACATACTTCATGCAATAGGAAGGTATCTAATACATTACAATTGTATATATTGTAAGTAGTAGGAAATACTGTATTCGTGCCATTTCACTCTCTGTAGTTCTCAACTCATTTTCTAATTTGTTGATTGTATCCTGAATAGCACTAACATCGAAGTTCTGCTTATCCTCCAGCTCTCCCAGCTGCTTTCACAGAGCTTAGTTCATGCCCCAGCATGCTTTGATCTCCAGGGTCATGACTTTGAGCAGGCGGTGGCTTTCAGACACCTCATCCTTGGCGGTGCTCTTGATCAGCAAGGCAAAGCAGCTCTTGTACCATTCTTCTGCATTCTGCATGTTCTTGGTAGCCAGCTTCTCGTACTGGGCGCGAATGTCCTTGACTGCAACAGAGAGGGTGGGCTTGGAGAACATGTCCATCTCCACGGAGATCTGAGCATACTGGCTCTGCGCCTGCAGCTCTGCGATCTCCTCTTTATGCATCTTCTTCAGAAAGGCGATTTAGTCCATCAGGCTGTTGATGAGCTTTTCAAGCTCAGCGCCAGTGAGAGCCACCTCATCTGCACCTTTGCGCGCCTCCATCAGCCAGCTCTCTGCATCATCATGGTTCAGCACCTCTTCCTGGTAGCATGCCTGCAGTTGCCTCTTCCAAGCCCTGGTGTCTGCTAACTGCCCAATGCCTTCTCCTCGCCTGGGAAAGGGCACCATTGGCTGGGGCACAGACATCCAATTTCATTAAAATGTTCAATCCCAGCCTGCTCCAATGGTGTCCACAGGCGGCCCAGAAGTAGACAGTGATTGCAGAGACCCTGGCCACCCCACCTACTGAGGTCCCCTATGGTGGCTTGGACCCCACGGGCAGAATCAGGTGCTGCCTGCCAGGCTTGCCGGGTTACCGATCGCAACCTGGACCCGGGGGCAGCATCAGGCACTGCCCGCCAGGCTTGCCTAGTACCTGATGGTGGCAGTGGCATCAGGCTAGCCCGCCAGGCCTGCCAGACCCCGATGGCTGCCTGGACGCCGCGGGTGGTGTCAGGTGCTGCCCGCCACGCCTGCCAGGTTCCCAATGGTGGACTGGACCCGGCGGATAGCATCAGGCACAGCCTGCCAGGCCTGCCCAACCCCGATGGTGGCCTGGACCCCGCGGGAGGCGTCAGGCGCAGCCTGCCCTCCTGCATATGCAAATTTACCCTCCATCTCTGTTAGCTTAATTTGCATATCACTCCTGATTGGCTGTGGGCACAGTGGAGGTACGGTCAATTAGCATTTTTTCTTTTATTAGTGTATATTGTCCAAAGAACTTCCCCTCCCTACTCTGAGCCACAGCACAGTGACACCATCCTAGAGGACTTAGGTGTGGCTTCATTGCCTAGTCAAACTCAGTTTTCTTTCTGTAAGGATAGTAATAGCACACCAGAAACTATGTAGAAAATAGCAACCCTTCAAGGTTATTATTGTATAAAAGATAAATGATGCAGGTTTGTGAATTCTGCTGGCTTTGATGGAAGCTCCTGTTATTTTCATACTTAAAATATGACATTTTGCTTAGCTGACTGTAGTTTTATGCATTTTACACTTTTGAAATGTATACTTCATTAAGGCAGTTATTTGCAATGGACATACTGGTATAAATCTAAACAGTGAACACAATTCTTAACCCAAGTTATAATTTGATTTAGGGAATAATGAAACATTTATCATAAGAAATATGATAAGACTGAACGTGCACTCCCTTCTCCAATCCTTATGTTGAAGCCCTAACCATCAATGTGATTATATTTGGAGATAGGGCTGTTAGGAAATGGGGCAATTAAGGTTAAATGAGGATGTAAGGGTGGGGTCCTAATTCAGTAGGTTTGGTTGTGATATAAGAGCCACATGCATGCACTGAGGAAAGTTGATGTGAGGACATAGTGAGAAGGTGGCCATCTGCAAGCCAGGAGGAGCACTCTCTCCAGAAGCTGAATCAGTCAGCATCTAGATCTGAACCTTAACAGCCTCCAGAACTCTGAGAAATAAATTCCTGTTGTTTAGGCCACCCATTCTATGGTATTTTGACAGACCAAGCTGACTAATACACCATATATCTAAATGAACAGCCAGCCATAAAATATTAAGGAATAAATTTTAGCTTCACTAACAAAAAGAAAACTGTACCAGTTACAAGTATCACTGTTAACTCCATATATATATTTCTATGTTCAAGAAATATAGCACTCTAACTTGTCTCACCAAACATATCTGCAGAAAGGTTACATCAAATTCTCATTGGAAAGGTCATTTTTCAGGTTTAAGTTAGTGCAGTGGTTCTCAACCTTCCTAATGCCGCGGCCCTTTCATACTGTCCCTCATGTTGTGGTGACCCCCAACCATAAAATTATTTTCGTTGCTACTTCATAACTGTAATTTTGCTATTGTTAATGAATCATAATGTAAATATCTGTGTTTTCTGATGGTCTTAGGCAACCCCTGTCAAAGGGTCATTCGAACCCCAAATGGGTCTCAATCCACAGGTTGAGAACCACTGAGTTAGTGGTTCATCTTCACTTCCTTCCCCATCTCTCCCCTTTTCTTCTCCCCTCTACCCCCTCTCTCATTCCTCCCTTCCTCCCATCTATTAAGAAATATTTGGTATTTAACCACTTCAAATGTCTTAGGAGTTTTATTTTGTTTTTTGTTTTTTCTGGGAAGAACAGCATCCCAGGAACCATCACTCACTGCATTCAGGTAGAGCCGGGAAGGCAGTATAGGTGTGGGGTCTAGGAAAGGTAGACAGAACAGACGAGAGTAGTAGGATTGGAGACTGTACCCCAGAACCACCTAGCAAACTAGGTACAATGCCTTGTTGCTTTCAAAGAACATACATCTAAGGACTGCTATTAAGAGTAAATGAATGAAATTAAGAGTAAATGAATGAAAGCTAAAGCCAGGATTAAGAGTAAATGAATGAAAGCTAAAGCCAGTGATCAGACACTCAAATACTTCTAGCAGTTTCCTCTTCCTCTTTCCTTAAGAAGCCAGCCAAGGCTTCCAGGCAAATTACCAAATATCCTGTGAAATTATTTATTCAATCCTAGAGCAACTGCTTGCACACAAATAGAGAACTGACTGATGTGCAGATTTCTGTACATATGAATATTGTTAGATTGTAATGAAGTAAAATATAACCATTGTTATTGTTTTTTTTCTTTTTATTAATTTTTATTAATTTTTTATACATATCTCCCCATTGCCCCCCCTCCCTCCCAGGCATACCCCAACCCCCGACTGTCTGTGATCATTGGTTATGCTTATATGCATGCACACAAGTCCTTTGATTGATCACTTATCTACCTCACCTAACTTTAATCTTTCTGCTGTAATTTCACAGTCTGTTTGATGCTTTATGATTTTTGTCCCCCTGAGAATTATCAGTCTACTCCCTTACTGTGCTCCTGATTCTATTATATTCACCAGTTTATTCTGTTGATCAAATTTTTAATTCACTTAATTTTTAGATTCACTTGTTGATAGATATGTATTTGTTGTTCATAATTTTTTGGCTTTTACCTTTTTCTTCTTCCTCTTCTAAAAGAGTACCTTTCAGCATTTCATATAATACTGGTTTGGAGTTGATGAACTCCTTTAGCTTTTTCTTCTCTGTGAAGCTCTTTATCTGCCCTTCAATTCTGAATGATAGCTTTGCTGGATAGATTATTCTTGGTTGTAGGTTCTTGCTATTCATCACGTTGAATATTTCTTGCCACTCCCGTCTGGCCTGCACCGTTTCTGTTGAGAAATCAGCTGACAGTCGTATGGGTGCTCCATTGTAAGTAATGAACTGTTTTTCTCTTGCTGCTTTTAATATTCTCTCTTTGTCTTTTGCTCTTGGTATTTTAATTATGATGTGTCTTGGTGTGGTCCTCTTTGGATTCCTTTTATTTGGGGTTCTGTGTGCTTCCTGGACTTGTAAGTCTATTTCTTTTACCAGATGTGGGAAGTTTTCAGTCATTATTTCTTTAAATAGGTTTTCAGTATCTTGCTCTCTCTCTTCTTCTGGCACCCCCACAATGTTGGTACGCTTGAAGCTGTCCCAGAGGCTCCTTACATTATCTTCACATTTTTGGATTTTTTCTCTTCTTGCTTTTCCAGTTGAATGTTTTCTGCTTCTTTATATTTCAAATTTTTGACTTGATTCTTGCCATCCTCTAGTCTGTTGTTAGGACTCTGTATGATATTTTTTATTTCAGTCAGTGTCTCTAGTATGTCCTTTTTCATCTCCTCTTGGGTCTCACTAAATTTATCCAACTTTTCTAGCATATTCTTAAAAAACCTTATAAGCGTGGTTTTGAACTCTATATCCAGTCGTTTTTTTCCCTCCATTTCTTTTGTTTGTAATCCCTTCCCTTGTCTCAGCATTTTCACTATGCCGGGAGAACTTCTGTGTTGGATTCAGCCTTATGATACCAGACTTGCAAAACCGCAGAAGCCTTTCTGTTGAGCTTGGAATGAGTGGAGTCTCAGGGCTTAAGGGACCGCCTTGCCTTCCAGTCAGCCCCGCCCTCCACGGCCCCTGAGTCTCACGTGACTGGGTAATCGCTGGAGCGGTCCTTGTGCCTGAGCGCCCCCAGTGCCTCTAGACCGCTGCCCCTCCGGCTCCGCTGTGCACCAGGACCACACAAGACTAGGTCCCCAGGGTTTCGCCCAAAACAGGGGTTTAGTGGAGTCAGAAGTGGCACAGTTTGGAGGGTCTGTCTCCCGCCCACTCGCGAAAGCCAGCGGCACAATCAGCAATCTGTCCTGTGCGTAGTGCCCTGCGCGCCACCAGGCCTCTGATCTTTTGCAACTCCCCTAAATTTCCGTGCACTTCTCCCTTTTCACAGTCCAAACTCACCCTGTATGAGTTTCGGCTGGATCTGGGGTTTAGTGTTGTAGGATAAGGAGTTCAATGCCTTTTGAGAGTCTCCATTTCCCTCCCGCCAGAGAAAACCAGCCAGGTACTCCGGCACCCGCTCTCTCCTTGCGCGCATCTCTGTACCTCAGCTTTTTGCAGCTCCTCTGGGTCTCCGTGAGCCCCTCTCTTTCCCTCTAGTTGTAGAACTTCCACTCAGCCAGCTTTCCTATGGTTCTGGATGATGTCCGTTCTGTCTTTTAGTTGTAGTTCTGAAATTGTTGTGCGAGGCAGCAGTGTAGGTGTTTACATATGCCACCATCTTGGATTCTCCCTAACCATTGTTGTTATATGAAAAGTCTTTTGATGATAATTCTACACTGAAATCAGAGTTTTGGAATTTTAGCATACCAATAATAAATTCTAACTTGACCTTAATATTTTTCTCCTAATCCTCTAAATTCACAGAAAAATGATAACTTATTTAACTTAATATTTAGCTTAATAAATGGTGTTGGAAAACTGGACAACCACAAGAAAAATAATGAAACTGGACCATTACCTTATACCATTCATGAAAATTTACTCAAAATTGATACAATATTTGAACGTAAGACCTGAAACTATAAAACTCCTTGAAGAAAACATAAGCAATAAGGAACTTGATGTTGATCTTGGTGATAATATTTTGAATCTGACTCCAAAAGCAAAGGCAACAAAAACAAAAATAAACAAGTAAGACTACATCCTATATCAAACCAAAAAACTTCGGCAAACCATCAACAAGATGAAAAGTCAACCTACCACATGAAAAAAATTTTTTTTCAAACCACATATCTGATAAGGGTTTAATATCCAAACTATATAAAGAACCCATAACCTCATTAGAAAATTTAAAAACCCCAATCAAACAATCCAGTTTAAAAATGGGCAGAGGATGTGAACAGGCACTTTCCTAAGACACAAAGATGGCCAACACATGTATGAAAACATCACTAATCATTAGGAAAATGCAAAACTAAACTGCAAAGAGAGCACCACACACCTATTAAAATGTCTATCATAAAAAAGAAGAGAAATAAGTGCTGATAGGAATGTGAAGAAAAGAGCACTGTTGGCAGGAATGTACATTGGTGCAGCCACTATGAAAAACAGAAGGGAGGTTTCTAAAAAATTAAGAACTACCATGTGATCCAGTAATTCTTCTCTGGGTATTTATTTATTTGAAGGAAACAAAAGCACTTGATAAGATTTATATATATGACAACAGCAAAAGAAACCATTAACAAAACAAGAAAACCCACTACATGGGAGAACATATTTTCCAATGTTATCACCAAAAAGGGTTTAATCTCCAACATTAACAAGGAACTCATACAACCTAACAAAAGGAAGATAAACAATCCAATCAAAAAATGGGCAAAGAACCTAAACAGAAACTTTTCAAAAGAAGACAGAAAGAAGGCCAAGAGACATATGAAAACATGCTTAAAGTCACTAATCTTCTGAAAGATGCAAATCAAAATGACAATGAGGTATCCTCTCACACCTGTCAGAATGGCTATCATCAACAAATCAATAAATGACAAGTGTTGACGAGGATGCGGAGAAAAAAGAACCCTCATGCACTGCTGGTGGGAGTGCAGACTGGTGCAGGCAGTATGGAGAACAGTATGGAGTTTCCTCAAAAAACTAAAAATGGAACTCCCATTTGTCCCAGTGATCCCACTTCTAGGAATATATCCCAAGAAGCTAGAAACATCAATCAGAAAGGATATATGCAACTCTATGTTCATACAGCACAATTTACCATAGCTAAGATTTGGAAACAGCCTAAATGTCCATCAGCAGATGAGTGGATTAAAAAACTGTAGTACACCTACACAATGGAATACTATGCTGCGGTAAAAAAGAAGGAATTCTTACCATTTGCAACAACATGAATGGAACTGGAAAGCATTATGCTAAGTGAAATAAGTCAGTCAGAGAAAGATAAATATCACATGATCTCACTCATCTATGGGAAATAATGAACAACATAAACTAATGAATAAAATCAGATCAAGAGACAGGGAAGCATTGATCAGACTGTCAAACCTCGGAGGGAAGGTAGGGGAGGTTGGGAGTAAGGAGGAGAGATTAACCAAAGGACTTGTATGTATGTATATGAGCCTAACCAGCAGACACAGACAACAGTGGGGTGAGGGCATGAGGAGGGAGGGGATTGGGAAGATAATGGGGAGATGAGGACAAATATGTAATACCTTAATCAATACAGAAATTAAAATGCAAAAAAATAAAATAAAATAAAAAATAAAGTACCTCTCAGTTTTTTTATAGGTAATATGGGATTAATAATAGATATCTTGTGTGGTTGATGAAATAAATAAATTGTATAATTGATGGGGGAAAAATGTATGTATGACCATGTTCAATGCAGCATTATTTACAACTAGAGGCCCAGTACATAAAATTCGTGCATGAGGGGGATGTCCTTCAGCCCAGCATGCTCACTCTCCAATCTGGGACCCCTTGAGGGATGTCTGACTGCCTGTTTAGGCCTGATCAAGGTATGAAGGTTGAAGAGGGTGCAGGCAGGGCTGAGGATAATCCCTGTGCACGAATTTCATGCATCAGGCCTAAACAGGAAGTCAGACATCCCTCTCACAATCCAACTGCTCACCTGCCTGCCAGCCTGATCACCCCTAACCACTCCCCCACCAGCCTGATTGATGCCTAACTGCTCTCCTGCCATCTTGTTCACCCTTAACTGCCCTTTCCTGCAGGCCTGGTCACCCCTAACTGTCCTCCCTGCTGGCCATCTTGTGGTGACCATCTTGTGTCCACATGGGGACAGGATCTTTTGACCACATGGGGACAGTCATTTTGTGTGTTGGAGTGATGGTCAATCTGCATATTACTCTTTTATTAGATAGGATAGAGGCCTGGTGCATGGGTGGGGGCCAGCTGGTTTGCCCTGAAGGGTGTTCCAGATCAGGGTAGGGGTTGCCTGTGGGGTGGCCTGGGTGAGGGGCCTGTGGTGGTTTGCAGGCTGGCCATGCCTCCTGGTGACCCAAGGGGAGGCCCTGGTATCTGAGATTTATTTATCTTCTACAATTGAAACTTTGTATCCTGGAGCAGAGCCAAGCCTTCTGCTTGCTCTATGGTGGTAGCCATTAAAATTTTGTTGTTAAGCGGAGGCCTGGGTTGGCCAGGGTGTGAGGAAAGCTTGGCTTCCTCCATTGCCAGGGGCAACCTAAACTTCCCTCCTGCTCTTTCTGTGGCCATAGCCATCTTGGTTGGGTTAATTTGCATACTTGCTCCTGATTGGCTGGTGGGCATGGCTTGTAGGTATAGTGGAGGTACAGTCAAATTGTATATTACTCTTTTATTAGATAGGACAACCAAGACCTGGAAGCAACTTAAGTGTCCACCAATGGATAAATTGATTTAAAAAAATATGGTATATACACAATGAAATGCTATTAGCCATAAAAAAAGAAATTTTGCCATTTGCTACAACAATGCTTGAGAGTATTGTGCTAAAGTCAAGTAAGTCAGACAAAGCCAAAGCCAATATGATCTCACTTATATGTGGAATATGAAAGTTAAATATTTCAAGAAAATTGAAAAATCCCAACTCACAGAGAACAGATTGATGGTTGGCAGAGGTGTGAGGAAGAGGGTGAGAGAAATGGGTGAAGGTGATCAAAAGGTACAAACTTCCAGTTATAAAATAAATGTCATGGGAATGTAATGTACAGCATGATGATATGACTAGTATAATGTACAGCATAAATAATATACAGCATAATGATACAGCTGGTATAATGTACAGCATATATAATATACAGCATGATATAGCTAGTATAATGGGTCTGGTTCTTGAACTTAATTCATTCCAGAAGGCTGTTCCAGAAGTGATTTGTTAAAAAACAGAATCTTTTTTTTCCAATAGAAATCATGTAAATTGAATTAATCCATTGCAGACCTCCAAATGATTCCTTGTTTTAACCTTTTTATATACAATAAATGTAGTGGGAGATCAGGCAGGCAGGTGAGCAGTTAGGAACCTGCAATCCTGGATTGTGAGAGGGATGTCCGACTGCCGGTAGTCAGACACTGCCCAAGGGTTCCAGATTGGAGAGGGTGCAGGCAGGGCTAAGGGATACCCCCTATGCATGAATTTCATGCACCAGGCCTCTAGCATATATATAAAACCCTAAGCGATCATTATGACTAAACAACCAGAACAACCAGAATGACTGGTCAACCAGTCGCTATGACACACACTGATCACCAGGAGGCAGACGCATACACAGGAGCTGTCCCCTGGTGGTCAGTGTGCCACCACAGCCAACCTTCTGCAGCCCCTCCCCCCAGCCGGACAACCTCCCATGGCCCTTCCACCTGGCCAGCCAGCCCCCTGATAGGTCTTGATCACTAGTCAGGCCAAGGGAGCCCACCCGTGCACGAATTCATGCACAGGTGTCTAGTATGTATATATGTAGATAGATAGGTACAAGAGTATTGGTACAGAAACTGTAGAAGAATATATTCCAAACTATTAAGATGACTCTCTCTCAGTCATTTATTTTTAAATTTAATAAGCACTCATGAACCCACCAGACAAAATAAAAGCTAGAATCTTGACAATGACTAACCAAACCCCACTCTTCTGACCCAAAATCATCCTCATCCTTAATCTTATACTCATTTAACCCTCCTCTTGATGTATGTGTGCAAGATTCTCTTGGCTACATACCTGTGCAATGTGGTAGCAACTAATCACATGTGCCTAGTAAACATTCAAAATTTGATTGAGGAACTGAATTTTTAATTTTATTTAATTTGAATTAGTTTCAATTTACAAAATTGAACTGGTATAAAATATGTTTCTGTTAAAAGCAACTTCATTGTTTTGGTGTGACATTTCACTTTAAATGTTGCATCACTTAGTATACTATTGTTAAATTGAAGTTCTCTTATCAGATGCCTGTGTCCTCTCTAGTATTACACATATATACATGGCCAACTAGCTGGGGTCAATATATTTATTCATTTTAAATGATTTTTCCTATGTACTCATGTAATGTTATAATGTGTTTGATGCAAACAGCACAAGTTATAAGGATCTCTATGTTGTAATTGGAAATTAAGTTACATTCTTCTTGTTTTAAATATAATCAAATTTTTTTTAGTTAAAATAAATTTAAACAAATTTTAAGTTTTTTACAAAGAGGTATACTCCTGATGCAGAATCAAAAGGAGATGCAGAGGAGGAAAAATGGCGGCGGAGTAGACAGACGTGTCTGGAACTTTGTCGCTGGGCAGAGGGAGAGAGAGAACAGCTGAGAATCACACTGGGAGTGTTTGTTGGCAAGTTAAGAGTCAGTTATCCTCCAGGGAAAGGTGGAGGTCTGCTGGACAGGGCTCTTCTGGCCAGGCAGCCCCACTGCCACAGGGTTTTTGTCAGCCGGAGCCACCAGCTCGAACATGGAGACTGCGCCATCTTGCAGAGGGAAGTGGATGTTTGTGGCGGTCTGAAAGCTGCGGCTGAAGCACTCACCAAACAGCCAAGGGACCCAGAACACTGCTCTCCAATCTGCGTACACACAGAGGAGATCCACACAGCACACAGAAAGGTCAGATTTCACCTGGGATAAGGTGAGGTCTCCTGTCCTGAAGAACAGAGACACGCACACTGTGGGAACCGGGCTGCGGGAAAGCTGCTTCTGGAGAGGTCCGCGGATGAGGGGCAGGGCGTGATCCCTAAGTGTGGAAGCAGACTCTCGTAGCTGTTGACAGAGGGGAGCTCTGGAAAGCGACTCGTTTTGATCTGAGGCAGAGGGACAACCTGGGAGTTATTACAGTGTCCAGGATGCAAAACCCCCACAAACAAGGTTTGAGAACCACAAAGTAGCAGGATCTGAGCACAGCCTAGAGAGGTCCTGTGCTTAGTCTCAGAGGTCACTTCCGAAACACTGCCACCCAGTGGATGATGCAAAAATTGACTCTCGCATAACCACAAAAGAATAAAGAGATTAAAACACAACTCAAGAGAGAATCCAAGATGGCGCATAGGTAAACACCTACACTGCTGCCTCGCACAACAATTTCAAAACTACAACTAAAAGACAGAATGGACATCATCCAGAACCACAGGAAAGCTGGCTGAGTGTAATTTCTACAGCTAGAGGGAAAGAGAGGGACTCACAGAAACCCAGAGGAGCTGCAAAAAGCTGAGGTACAGAGACGCTCACGCTGAGAGAGCAGGTGCCGAGGTACCTGGCTGGCTTTCTCTGGCGGGAGGGAAACAGAGACTCCTAATGGCATTGAACCCCTTATCTTATGACACTAAACCACAGATCCAGCCGAAACTCATACGGGGTGAGTTTGGACTGTGAAAAGGGGAGGTACACGGAAATTTAGGGGAGTCGCAAAAGATCAGAGGGCTGGTGGCAGCGCACACGGCACTGCACTAAGGACAGATTGCTGATTGTGCCGCTGACTTTCTCGAGTGGGCGGGAGACAGACCCTCCCAACTGTGCCACTTCTGACTCCACTAAGCCCCTGTTTCAGGCAAAACCCTGGAGATCTACACTCGTGTGGTCCTGGTGCGCAGGGGAGCTGGAAAGGCAGCGATCTAGAGGCACTGCGGGCGCGCGCACAAGGACCGCTCCAGCGATTACCCAGTCACGTGAGACTCAGGGGCTGTGGAGGGAGGGGTCGACTGGAAGGCAAGGCGGTCCCTTAAAGCCCTGAGACTCCACCCATCCCAAGCTCAACAGAGGCTTCTTCGGTTTTGCAAGTCTGGTATCATAAGGCTGAATTCAACACAGAAGTTTCCCTGGCATAGTAAAAATGCTGAGATAAGGGAAGGGATCACAAACAAAAGAAATGGTGGAAAACAAACGACTGGATATAGAATTCAAAACCACGCTTATAAGGTTTTTCAAGAATATGCTAGAAAAGTTGGATAAAGTTAGCAAGAGCCAAAAGGAGATGAAAAAGGACCAACTACAGATGCAAAAGAGCCAACTAGCGATGATAAAGGTCCAACTAAAGATGAAAAAGGACCAACTAGAAATTAAACATACACTGATTGAAATAAAAAATATTATATAGAGTCCTAACAGCAGACTAGAGAAAGGCGAGAATCAAGTCAAAAATTTGAAATATAAAGAAGCAGAAAACATTCAACTGGAAAAGCAAGAAGAGAAAAAAAATCTAAAAATGTGAAGATAATGTAAGGAGCCTCTGGGACAGCTTCAAGCGTACCAACATCAGAATTGTGGGGGTGCCAGAAGAAGAGAGAGAGCAAGATACTGAAAACCTATTTAAAGAAATAATGACTGAAAACTTCCCACATCAGGTAAAAAGAAATAGACTTACAAGTCAGGAAGCACACAGAACCCCAAATAAAAGGAATCCAAAGAGGACCACACCAAGACACATCATAATTAAAATACCAAGAGCAAAAGACAAAGAGAGAATATTAAAAGCAGCAAGAGAAAAACAGTTCATTACCTACAAGGGAGTACCCATACGACTGTCAGCTGATTTCTCAACAGAAACGATGCAGGCCAGACGGGAGTGGCAAGAAATATTCAACGTGATGAATAGCAAGAACCTACAACCAAGAATAATCTATCCAGCAAAGCTAACATTCAGATTTGAAGGGCAGATAAAGAGCTTCATAGATACGAAAAAGCTAAAGGAGTTCATCAACTCCAAACCAGTATTATATGAAATGCTGAAAGGTACTCTTTTAGAAGAGGAAGAAGAAAAAGGTAAAAGCCAAAAAATTATGAACAACAAATACATATCTATCAACAAGTGAATCTAAAAATTAAGTGAATTAAAAATTTGATCAACAGAATAAACTGGTGAATATAATAGAATCAGGAGCACAGTAAGGGAGTGGACTGATAATTCTCAGGGGGAAAGGGATGAGGGGTGTACAGGGAGAGACTGGACAAAAATCATACACCTATGGATGAGATCAATGGGAGGGAGCTAAGGGCAGAGGAAAGGGTGGGAGCTGGGTGGAGGGGTACTATGGAGGGGAAAAAAGAGAAACAAATGTAATAATCTGAATAATAAAGATTTAATTAAAAAAAAAAAACACAACTCAACAGTGGAACACAGGTAACTGCAATAATCTCCCGAAAGGGAAACAGAAGTGCCAAGCAGAATACCCAAAGTGAATGACCATTCTATTCTTTTTTTCTTTTTAAAAAATTTTTTATTTTATTTTATATTTTTTTCATTTTTGCATATTTTAATTAAAAAACTATTTTTTTCTTTCCTCCTCAATTGATTTTACCTTTTTAATTATTACATTTTTGTTTTCAACTAGTACTGTTACTACTATTATTTTACCTTTTTGGAAAAAAACAAGTATCATTTTATTTTCCCTTTATTTTACTTCAGGATTAGAATTCTATATTCTATTTTCATCTTTCCTTTAGGATAATTTTACTCTATCTCAACTCTACCTTTATGCCAACACTTTCCTCCTAACTTTCCCCATTTTGTTGTCTTGTTTTCTCTTTCCCTTTTCCAACTTTAGATTCTCCCTATTCTTTCTCTTTACCTGGTTAAAATTTCACCCCACTTATATATCTAATTTCAAATCCCCTACTCCGAGTCCACACAAACCTCTCTCTTCTTGTCTTTGCTATCCAAAAAGGTGTTTTTCTCTATGTCCGTTTGTTGCTGTTTGCTTGAATGGTGATTATATCAATTTTTTGTACTTTTTTGGTGAGATTGTTTTAGCTTATTCTACTTGTTTTATTTTGCTTTTTGTTTGCTTTGTTTTGGTTTGTTTTTTACCTCTCTTTTCCCTCACCTCCCTTGATACCAATTGGTATTTATAGTTTGTATTAATCTCCAGGTACTAGTTGCCGGCATTTGTTGGGATTAGTGACTGTTCTATTAGTGTTGTCTCCTGACATCTATATTTTGTTCCCCTATTCTCTCTTATCGTCTTTCTTTCCTCTCTGACTTTTTTCTCTTTCCCTTTTCTTCTTCTTCTCTTTTTTATTTTTTTATTTTCTCTTATTTTTTTTTCCTCCCTCTCCAAATTTGATTTTGGAACTTCTTTCATTTCTTTTTTCCTCATTTTCCTCTTCTTCTTTCTCTACATACCCCTAATTTTTCTTTAATTTTTCTTTCATTAGTGGTCACCTTATTTGTGATTATTAAGATCCTGAATACATTTTTATTCAGTGCCTTGTGTATTGTACCCGGTCGTGTTGTAGTTTGTGCCTTTCAATCAATGTAGGAGAGAGAACTACATAACCAGACACCCGGAGAAGAAAGACCATGGGCATAAAAAGAAACAGCCCACATAAGACAGAAAGGCAGGTTTCATCAGAAAAGGAAGTAAACGAAATAGAAGCAGACATAAGCCTGCCAGAGAATGAGTTCAGAGAAATGATCATAAGGTGGATGAAAAGAATGGAAGACAAAATCTATAATGTGAGTAAGAGCCAAGAGGAAATGAAGAAGACCCAAGAGGAAATGCAGAAGAAGCAAGAAGAAATGCAGAAGAACCTAAAAGAAATGCAGAATAATCAGGAAGAAATGAAAAATAACATTACTGCTATAAAGAACTCAATAGAAAGCATCAAAAGTAGACTAGAAGAAGCAGAGGACCACATCAGTGAGCTAGAAGACATGGTAGGAAAAAATACCCAAGTACAGCAGAAAACAAAGCTAAAAAGCAAGAGGAAAGCCTACGGAACGTTGGGATAACATGAAACAAAACAACATCCGCATAACTGGGGTTTCAGAAAGAGTGGAAACTGAGCAAGGATTAGAGAACCTGTTTGAAGAAATAATGACAGAAAATTTCCCCAATATAGGAAAGAAAAAACCCACACAAATCCAAGAAGCTCACAGAGTCCCAAGCAAAATGAACCCCAATAAACCGACACCATGACACATTATAATTAAATTAGCAAACACCAATGACAAAATAAGAATCTTAAAAGTGGCCAGAGAGAAACAGAAAGTTACCTACAAAGGAACCCCCATAAGACTAGCTACGGATTTCTCAACAGAAACTCATGAGGCCAGAAGGGAATGGAATGAAATATACAAAGTCATGCAAAGGAAGGGTCTGAATCCAAGAATACTGTACCCTGCAAGACTTTAAATCAAAATTGAAGGTGAAATAAGAAGCTTCACAGACAAAAAAGGACTAAGGGAATATATTACCACCAAACTAGCAATGCAAGAAATGTTAAAGGGTCTGCTGTAATAAAAAGAAATAGGAAGCGGTCAAGACCGGTTTGGCTCAGTGGATAGAGAGTCAGCTTGCAGACTGAGAGGTCCCGGGTTCGATTCTGGTTGGGGGCATGTACCTTGCTTGCGGGCACATCTCCACTGTGGGACGTGCAGGAGGTGGCTGATTGATGTCTCTCTCTCATCGATGTTTCTGACTTTCTGTCTCTCTCCCTTCCTCTCTGTAAAAAATCAATAAAATATATATTTAAAAAAAAAGAAAAAAGGAAAAAAAAATTAGGAAGCGAAGAAGAAACTCGGGGGAAAAGACTAAAAATGGCAACAGATAAGTACCTATCAATAATAACTTTAAATGTAAACAGATTAAATGCTCCAATCAAAAGACATAGGGTAACCGATTGGATAAGAAAACATGATCCATATATCTGCTGTCTGCAAGAAACCAACCTCAGGAAAAGAGATGCACACAGATTGAGGGTGAAGGGATGGAACATGGTATTTCAGGCAAATGCAAATGAAAAAAAAGCTGGGGTTGCAATACTTATATCTGACAAATTAGATGTCAAAGTGAAGGACATAATAAGAGATAAAGAAGGCCACTTCATAATACCAAAGGGAACAATCCAACAAAAAGAAATAACTCTGGTAAACATATATGCACCCAATATAGGAGCACCTAAGTACATAAAAAAACTCTTGGAGGATATTAAGGGAGAGATTGACAGCAATACAATCATAGTAGGAGACTTTAATACCCCACTGTCACCATTGGACAAATCCTCTAAACAAAAAATCAGCTAAGAAACATCAATCCTAAATGACTCACTAGACCAGATGGAATTAATTGACATCTTCAGAACATTTCACCCCAAAGCCACAGAATATACATTCTTCTCCAGTGCACATGGGTCATTTTCAAAGATAGATCATATGTTGGGTCATAAGAAAAGTCTCTTCAAATTCAAGAAGATAGAAATCATATCAAGCATTTTCTCAGACCACAGTGGCATAAAACTGGAAATCAACTATAATAAAAACAATAGAAAGAAATCAAACACATGGAGACTAAACAGCATGCTATTAAACAACGACTGGGTAACCAGAGAGATCAAGGAAGAAATAAAAAACATCATGGCAACAAATGACAATGACAACACAACAATACAAAATTTATGGGACACAGTGAAAGCAGTCTTGAGAGGGAAGTTCATAGCCCTACAAGCCTACTGCAAAAAAACAGGAAACAATGGTAATAAATTACCTAAACCTGCAACTCAAAGAGCTAGAACGAGAGCAACAAGAAAAGCCCAGTGTTCTCAGAAGAAAGGAAATAGTGAAGATCAGAGCGGAGATAAACAACTTGGAGACCAAAAAAACAATTCAAAAGATCAACAAAACAAAGAGCTGGTTCTTTGAAAGGATAAACAAGATTGATGGACCTCTAGCCAGGCTCACCAAGAAGAAAGAGAGAAGACCCAAATAAACAAAATCAGAAATGAAAGAGGAGAAATAACAACAGACCCCGCCGAAATACAAAGGATTGTTAAAAAATACTATGAACAACTCTATTCCAACAAATTGGACAACCTGCAAGAAATGGACATTTTCCTAGAAAAAATATAACCTTCCAAAACTCAATGAGGAGGAAGCCAAACATCTCAATAGTCCAATAAATATGGAAGAAATTGAGGCAGTCATCAAAAAGCTTCCAGCAAATAGAAGCCCGGGACCAGATGGCTACACAGGAGAGTTCTACCAAACATTCAAGGAAGAATTAAAACCTATCCTCCTCAGACTATTCAAAAACATTCAAGAAGAAGGAACACTTCCAAACACCTTCTATGAAGCCAGCATCACCCTAATACCAAAACCAGATAAAGACAACACAATGAAAGAGAATTATACGCCAATATCTCTCATGAACATTGATGCCAAAATCCTCAACAAAATTCTAGCAAATCGGATCCAGCAGTACATCAGAAAGATCATACACCATGACCAAGTAGGATTCAACCCAGGAATGCAGGGATGGTCCAATATCCGCAAATCAATAAATGTGATACATCACATAAACAAATTGAGAGATAAAAATCACATAGTCATATCAATTGATGCAGAAAAAGCATTTGACAAAATCCAACACTGTTTCTTGATAAAACTCTCAGCAAAGTGGGAATAGAAGGATCATACCTCAACATCATAAAAGCCATATATGATAAACCCACAGCTAACATCAAACTCAATGGGCAAAAACTAAAACCATTTCCCCTAAGAACAGGAACAAGACATAGTACTGGAAGTATTAGCCATTGCAATTAGACAAGAAGAAGAAATAAAAGGCATCCAAATTGGAAAAGAAGAAGTAAAGCTGTCCTTATTTGCAGATGACATGATATTGTGCATAAAAAACCTGAAGGACTCCATCCCAAAACTAATTGACTTAATAAATAAATTTGGCAATGTAGCAGGATACAAAATTAATGCCAAGAAATTTGTGGCATTTCTACACACTAATAGTGAAATTACAGAAAGAGAGACTAAAAAAGCAATCCCATTCACCATCGCACCAAAAAAATTGAGATACTTAGGAATAAACCTAACTAAAGAGGTAAAAGACCTATATGTAGAAAACTACAGGACACTGAAAAAAGAGAGAGAGGAAGATGTTAACAGATGGAAGAGCATACCATGCTCATGGATTGGGAGAATCAACATCATTAAAATATCCATACTAACCAAAGCAATCTATAGATTCAATGCACTACCCATTAAAATACCAACGACATATTTCACAGACCTAGAAAGAATTCTTCATAGATTATTCTGAAACAAAAAAAGACCACAAATAGCCATAGCAATTCTGAGAAAGAAGAATAAAGTAGGTGGGATCTCAATACCAGATTTCAAGCTATATTACAAAGCAACTGTTCTCAAAACAGCCTGGTACTGGCACAAGAACAGACATATAGATCAATGGAATAGAATAGAAAATCCAGATATCCACCCAAACCACTATGCTCAACTAATATTTGACAAAGGAGGCATGAACATACAATGGAGCCAAGATAGCCTCTTCAACAAATGGTGGGGGGAAATTGGACAGATACATGCAAAAAAATGAAACTGGACCACCAACTTACACCAAATACAAAAATAAACTCAAAATGGATACAGGATTTAAACATTAGAAGGGAAACCATAAAAATATTAGAGGAATCCACAGGCAGCAAAATCTCAGACATATGCCAAAAGAACTTCTTCACTGATACTGCTCCAAAGGCAATGGAAGCTAAAGAAAAAATAAACAAATGGGACTACATCAATATAAAAAGCTTTTGCACAGCAAAAGAAACCATCAACAAAACAACAAGAATGACCACTGTATGGGAGGACATATTTGCAAATATTATCACTGATAAAGGTTTAATCTCCAACATCTACAGCTAACTTATACAATTTAATAAAAGGAAGATAAATGATCCAATAATAAATGGGCAACAAACCTAAATAGAACCTTTTCGAAAGACGACAGAAGGAAGGCCAAGAGACACATGAAAACATGTTCAAAGTCACTAATTATCCAAGAGATGCAAATCAAAACGACAATGCGATACCATCTCACACCTATCAGAATGGGAATCATCAACAAATCAACAAATGACAAGTGTTGGCGAAGCTGAGGAGAAAAAGGAACCTTTGTGCACTGTTGGTGGGAATGCAGACTGGTGCAGCCACTGTGGAGAACAGTATGGAGTTTTCTTAAAAAACTAAAAATGGATCTCCCATTTGACCCAGCAATCCCACTCTTAGGAATTTATCCGAAGAAATTACGAACACCAATCAGAAAGGATTTATGCACCCCTCTCTTCATAGCAGCACAATTCACAATAGCTACAATTTGGAAACAGACTAGGTGCCCGTCAGCAGATGAGTGGATCAGAAAACTGTGGTACATCTACACAATGGAATTCTATGCTGCCATGAAAAAGAAGGAATTCTTACCATTTGCAGCGACCTGGATGGAACTGGAGAGCCTTACGCTTAGTGAAATAAGCCAGTCAATGAAGGAGAAGCACCACATGATCTCACTCATTTGTGGATAATAAAGAACATTGTAAACTGATGAATAAAAGGATAGATACAGAGGCAGTAAAGCATCAAACAGACTGTGAAATTATAGCAGGAAGATTAAGGAGAGGTGGGGTAGATAAGAGATCAATCAAATGACTTGTATCTATGCATATAAGCATAACCAATGAACATCGACACTGTGGGGTTTGGGTATGCCTGGGAGGGAAGGGGGCAATGGGGAGATATGTATACATGTAACACAATTTAAAAAAAAGGAGATGCACTAGAAATTAGCACTAGCACTAACTATAAAGAGAGAAGAACACTGAGTGAAAGCAAATTGAAAATTTCATGATGAATACCAATTGCAATTTGTTGGAGCAGAACAAAAGGACAAAAGCTTTAGTTGTGTAAAAATTGGTAAAGAAAAAAATAGGAAATATTAAGAGACATTTTCATATTTGTCTGTTTTAGTCTTCCTATGTGTCAATGGGGTTAATTTCACAATCTGCCCTATATGTAGGGTGTGGTTGGAGAGCTGAATCTTGAAATTAGATTGCTTTAATCTGAATCCTATGTCTAACAAGTTATTAGCTTTGGGGCAGCTCATCCAACCCATCAAAGCCTCAATTTTATCACCTATAAGATGGCTTAATAGGATGAGAACCTCATGGGTTATTGTAAACATTCACTGAAGTAATATATGCAAAGCACATTGCACAGTGCTAGGTAAATTGTAGATATCAAAAAAGTTAATTATAAATAACTGATTATGATACTGAATATGACCCAGAGTTGCTGTTCAGAAAATTCTGATCTTTGTGTTCCGCTGACTGCAAAGATTTCATTATTATTGCATTTTTAAATCATGAGATGATTTACGAAGGAAAAACATGGCATCTGTGCAGAGGAGTGAAGCTTACAAATTTAGAGTAGGAAAAAAAAAGTTTAATTTTTTTGAACCTCTTCAATAACTGTCTCTTGTGTGGGTAATGTAATTACCAGTGGAAAAATGAAAAAAACTCAAACTCAATATATTATATTTTCATTGAAGAAAGAAGAGACATTTTCAGCCTATATAGTGACTCTGGAAACTTTTTTTCTCAACAATCAAAAAGGAACTGATGAAGTCAAGTCACTTAAAATAAAAATATAATGCCCCACAAAACATTCTGAAGTGGTTTTTAAAGAATTCAAGCTTACAAATTTGTCCAGCTATAAACAGCTTGGTTTCTGGCACAAAAATGAAAATAGTTTTTGACAGATAAGTAGTTACATTCAGATTTTCTACACTATTATGAGGAAAGACTAAAAAGGTAATTTACAAAAAATGTTCTTTCATCAAACCACAAGAAAAATTGTGAGAAGAATATAAGATTGACTTAACATTGTCTAATATCTATTGATTCAAAATTTGAAAAACATAATTTCTTTTCTTTAGCTTTAGATGAATAAAAGACACTGCCCAAATAAACTTGGAGTGTGCTTTGTCTCAAAAAATTCCCAAATTTATGAGGAAATTATGTCAATTTATGGCCTGAAAAATCAAACTCATAGTTTAAATATTTTCAAATCTTTTACAACTGTCTAAGAAGAACTTCATTATTGGCAAAAATTAAATTCTATCCCAATGGATGAAACTTCAGCCACATTAGGTAAAAAATAAAATCTGGATTTAATGTAATTTTAAGACAAGCGACTTATGTTTTTCTTATTGCTTCATTCTACTGTATGATATTCACATTCAATTTTCAAAAACAGACGTGAAGTGTCATAGATACTATTGTTAAATAAGTCAATGTATATTTGCCAATGCTATGGATGAATGCCAGAAATAGAACACAATAAATTTAATAGTCGTGTTCTTTGTCAATGATTGTGGGAAGAATTCTGCAAACACCCATTGTACCATTAAGTCCAATTCAAGACTTTATTAAAACAAAAGAAATATATGCCAAATATTCAATAATTAAATACAAAAATAATAGAATAATTTATATTTTCTCATTGATATCAGACTATATGTAAATGATCTAACTTGAAACTAATTGTGACATAGTTAAATAAGCATAAAATTTTGTATGGAAATAGAAACTTTACAGAATACAACAAAAATTAATTTCACACATTTTTTCTAACATAAATCAATTTTTTAAAAATTAAAGAATGATTTATTAATATTGACAAATTTATAGTTATTTATATGTTTTTAAAAATATTTTTATTAATTTTACAGAGAGGAAGGGAGAGAGATAGAGTTAGAAACATAATGAGACAGAAACATCAATCAGCTGCCTCCTGCATGTCCCCTACTGGGGAGTCAAGCCCACAACCAAGTACATGCCCTTGACCAGAATAGAACCCAGGACCATTCAGTCTGCGTGGTCATCTATCCTATGAGTCCAAACCAATTAGGACCTATGATAATAATATTAACATATGAATCAGTATATTTAATTTGGATAGGAGTAGTTTTAAAACTGATAATGCTTTTGCTTCAAAGTCAAATCAGATCATTTATAAAAGAAGAAACAGTTGTGTCAATGTGTATGCATATATTAAAAGAAAATAATTTTGGTATTTGATTCCTTTATTGGAACTTTTAAATATGCTTGGAATTATTGGGGTATATGATTCTACTTTTTCAATTAATTTTATTAAGTCTGATACAGATCAAAAACTTCTAATAAAATATTTATAATCAAATTAATAAATACTCTAAGTATAAAATATACAATGGATTTAGAAAATTTAGTACAGAAATGTAAACTATTTTATTAATAATAGTAGAAGCCTGATGCATGAAATTCCTGCAAGGGGCCGAGACCGGTTTGGCTCAATGGATAGAGCGTCGGCCTGCGAACTGAAAGGTCCCAGGTTCAATTCCGGTTGGGGGCATGTACCTTGCTTGCGGGCACATCTCCAGTGCGGGGCATGCAGGAGGCAGCTGATCGATCTCTCTCTCTCTCATCGATGTTTCTGACTTTCTATCCCTCTCCTTTCCTCTCTGTAAAAAGTCAATAAAATATATTAAAAAAAAAAAATTCGTGCAGGGGTCCTCGGCCCTCACAGCCCCAGCTTCATCCAAAGGTCATCTGGATGGTTGTTCTGCTATTTGGTCTAATTAGCACATTAGCTCTTTATTATATAGAATACTGTGTTGGTTACATGTTAAAATAACATTTTGGATATTTTGAGTCAAATGTAAAATATATTAACTTCATTTGTTTAAATATGACCACTAGATAATTTTAAATTACATATATGGCTCACATGTTATTTCTATTTAGCAGCACTAGTATGTATCCAGAAATAGAATGGTTGAGTTATCAAATATTTGATTTTTCAATATTTGAAGAATATATGAAATTGTTTTCCAAAGTTGCTGTACCAGTTTAAACTCTCATCACCATTATAGCCTATAAATCCACATCCCAATGATTGGTATAGTCAGATACTAAAATTTTTGCCAAATGAATGGGCATATTACTATAATACTGATATTTTCTTTGTCTATAAAGATATTGAACAACTCTTCATATGTTAATTAGTCATGTTATTTCTCCTTCTGTATAATGTTTGCTCATATTTTGGTAACTTTTTTAAAATCATTTATTATTTTTTAATTACAGTTGACAATATCTTATTAGTTTCAGAGGTACACCCCAGTGATTAGATTATATAAGTCACTAAATGATCTAGTACCCATTAGACACCATACATAGCTACTAGGATTTTATTGACTATATTCCCTTTGCTCTATTATACTATATCCTGATGACTATTCTGTCACAACCAATTTGTACTTCTTAATCCTTCACCCTTTTCATCCAATCCTCCAACTCCTTTCCATCTACCAACTATCAACATATTCTCTGTATCTATGAATCTGTTTCTGTTCTATTTCTTTGTTTTGTTTTTTAGACTCAATTGTTGATAGATATTTATTGCCATCTTATGGTTCATATTTTTTCCTTCTTCTTCTTTAAGAAGACCCTTTAACACTTCATGTAATACTTATCTGGTGGTGATAGATTCCTTTAGTTTTTTACATGTCCTTCCATTCCAAATGATAGCTTGGCTGGGTAGATTAATCTTGGTTTTAGGTCCTTGAGTTTCATCACTTTGAATAATTTTTCAAGTCCCTTCTGTCCTACAAAGTTTCTATTGAGAAATCAGCTGACAGTCTTATGGGAGATCCCTTGTGGGTAACTACTTTTCTCTTGCTGCTTTTACATTTCTCTGTTTTTAACTTTTGGCATTATTATTATATGTTTTGATATGGGACACTTTGGGTTCATCTTGTTTTGGATTCTGCACTTCCTGGACTTATGTGTCTATTTCCTTCACCAAGTTAAGTAAATTTTGTCATTATTTTTCAAATAGGTTTTCAATCTCTTGCTCTCCCTCTTCTCTTTCTGGCAACTCTGTGATGTGAATGATGGTATGCTTAAAGTTGTCCCAGAGGCTCCTTACACTATTCTAATGTTTTAGGTTCTTTTTGCTCTTCTGATTGGGTGTTTTTTGCTTCCTTATATTTGAAATTGCTCATTTGATTCTCAGCTTCATCTACTCTACTATTGATTTCCTGTAAATTATTCTTCATTTGAGTTAGTGTATCCTTCATTTCTGACTTTTTAAAATGGTTTTCATGTCTTTTTTATGCTGTTGAGGTTCTCACTAAGTTCATTGAGCATCCTTATACTAGTGTTTTTAACTCAGCATTTAGTAGATTGCTTATCTCCATTTTGTTTAGTTCTTTTCTGGAGTTTTTTTCTGTTCTTTCATTTGGTACACGTTTCTTTGTTACTTAATACATAGAAACAAACACAAAGAGGCTGCCTCCTTGTGTTTGTTTCTATGTATTAAGTAAATCTGCTATGTCTACTAGGCTTGGTAGAGTGCCATTATATAGAATTTGTTCTGTAGGATACAGTGACTCCCCAGTCACCCAAATTGGGTACTTGAGGTGTGCTCCGCCCTACTGATGTGAGCTGTACAGCCTCCTATGGTAGTTGAGCCAGGATTGCTATTGGCACATCAATGGAAGAGATAAACTCCAGGCCAATCAGGCTGCAAGTATGACTGCGACTACCAACCACAGAGATGAATCAGCTCTACAAGGGCCCCATCACAGAACAGGACTTATTTCAGCCAGGTTCTGGTTCTAATTTAGTCTGCCCCTTCAGTGTGTCCCTGGGGAGGTGATTTAGTAGCACTAAAATATGGTTAGAAGCTGTTCACTGGTATGCTGACTCTGGGGCCTCCCTGGAGGTTCAAGTCAAGGACAGCTATCACCTATGTTCTGTCCAGGGCATCCCAGCATGAGCTACAAAGTGATCTACAAATAGCTGCTATTTTTGCTGGGCCTGAAGGTGGTGAGACTAGGCCAACCTCAAACCACAGGCAGTTGTTGCTAGTGCTGGGCCTTGGCCCACTTAGCAAGAGATATGGGGCACTCTGAGGCCATGCACTGCTTGTTTGAGAGATTTTTAGGAAAGTCTGAAGTGTAAGCCAAGACAGGCCTTTCCTATGTAAAAACCATTGGAAATTGCTTGAGTAGGTGGGTGGGCCTGCAAGTATGGTGGGGGCAAACTGTGATAGCCTGGTTGATGGAAACTCAGATATGGTGCCTATCTACCAGCTCTGGAGGGAGGACTTATCAAATGAATAATGACCTCTGCCAGTACTTCTGTCTGAGAAAGCTGCCTCACTCATAACTCTCATCCTCATGCCAGACAATTCAATTCCTCCTTTTATGTCCTTGGCATTTTTGGTGCTGTAATCCCAGTACCGAAGCTAAAAGGGAGTGAGTCAAAATTCATGTGTGGGCCCTTTAAGAAGAACTACCTGAGACTCCAGTAGCCTTCCATCTCAGCCCTAATTCCCAATGGTTTTTACAGCCAGAAGTTATAGGGACTTCTCTTCCCAACACTGGAATCCTGGGCTTTGGGGTCTGGTATGAGGCTAGAGCTCCCTTACTCCTCAGGTGGGATCTCCATTGCTGAGATATCCCTCCTGATTTTTATCCAACACATGTGGTTGTGGGACCAGCCAATTCTGTGTCTCCGCCCCTCCTACCGGTATCAATGTGGCTTCTTCATTTTCATTATTGTTATTTTGTGTGGGAACCTCTTTCCACGTCCCGCGTGGTTCAGGGTTCCCGGGTCAGGGTTCGGGTTCTGAAGGAGGCCGCACGCAAACGAAATGAGAGACTGAAAGCATAAATTTGGCGATATTGGGGGGCCAGGCGGGAGCCTTCCTCTAGTGGAAAGGACTGCCCCTTGCTCTGGCCTTTATCTCCCTTTTATTAAGGCTTTGGGACACACCCCTAGCCTTTAGGCAGGAAATAACAAAAACAGAAATTAACAAGAAACAAACATAGAGGTTGCTTCGACCAATAAGGTTTCAACAAAACAGTGAGTAATTAGCTCTGACCTTTCAGAGCAATTAAGGTTGACCCGCCTTCTGCCTTCCTGTTTACATCCATCTAGTGAGAACAATATTTGGTTTCCGACAATTTTGTTAATCCTCACCCAAGGATATTTTTACATTGACTTTTAGAGAGAGTAGAAGGGAGAGGTAGAGAGAAACATCGACATGGGAGAGACACATTGATTGGTGCCCCCTCCAAGCAACCTGACCAGGACCGGAACCTGTGGGCCAACACTCTAACCACTTAACCAAATTGTAGGACTTCTATTCAGCTAGATTTCAGGTGGTTCTGAGTCCTGATTGTTCTGTAGTTTAGTTGTAATTCTGATATGGCTATGGGAGGATGCAAATACTGTGTTTACTTATGCTACCATAAAAACTTTTGTCACTTTAAATGTAATTTTTCTGTTTGTGCTTTTCCTATTGATTTATTTGTTGTTGTTTTTTACTGAAGACCCTGAATTAAAATTAAGTGTCAAGGTAGTATTTATCCTGTCACAATCATTTAGTTAACTTTGCCAAATTGAAGGCCGGAAGCAAAAGTTCCAAAAACTTTTATCCTTTCTTACAACAACAACATAAGAATTCATGATCTGTCTGGCACTAGATTCTCAACCTTTCTAATGCCGCTTACCCTTTAATACAGCTCCTCATGTTGTTGTGACCTCCAGCCATAAAGTTATTTTTGTTGCTACTTCATAACTGTAATTTTGCTACTGTTATGAATTGTAATGTAAATATCTGTGTTTTCTGATGGTCTTAGGTGTCCCTGCTAGTGGTTCTTAACCTGTGGGTCGCGAGAACTGCTGCTGTAGAGCCTAAGACCATCAGAAAACACAGATATTTACATTACAATTCATTAACAGTAGCAAAATTATAGTTATGAAGTAGCAACAAAAATAATTTTGTGGTTGGAGGTCACCACAACATGAGGAACTATATTAAAGGGTAAACGGCATTAGAAAGGTTGAGAACCACTGCACTAGAAGATACCTGTCCCAACACTAAAGCCAGACTCCATCCAGTTTATGAATTGAATGAGGATAGTTATAAGACAAAGTTGTTTGAAAGGGGGAAAAAAGTCATCTTGGGGCCCTAACCAGTTTGGCTCAGTGGATAGAGCATCAGCCTATGGAACAAAGGATCCCAAGTTTGGTTTAAGTCAAGGGCACATACCTGGGTTGCAAGCTCCTCCCCTGCCTGGGCTCTGGTCAGGGCGCATGCAAAAGGCAACCAATCAATATATTCTCCATACCAGTATTTCACTCTGTCTTTCCTTCTCTTCCACTCTCTCAAAAAATCAATGGAAAAACATCCTCAGGTAAGGATAAAAAATAAAAGTCACCTTGGAGCCGGTTCAAACCTCAACTTTGCCACTTTCTCATATGAACTTCAGTCACTTCTCTGAGGCCCAGTTGTTCACTTGAAAAAAGACTGAATAGTATTTACCATAGCTTTTGTTGCAAGGATTAACTGAAGTAACATTTGCAAAGACAATTAGCACAGTGTGACCCACAGAAGGTGCTCTGGTGCTTTATGAATCGGAATATGAAGACTGTCACTTTACAGTCTAAAGTGTCTTCTTTTCATCCTCACAACAAGCCTTCATTCCTATTTTAAGTCAGGAGAACCAAGTCAGAGGGAAATTAAAGTATCTGCCTAATAATTATTATTCTGCTAGTAACAAAAACCAGGTAAAACCCATCTGCAGGACCTGACTTAAAAGCTCTGTCCAAGCAATTTCATGCTTTATTTTTCCGTGGTGCCCAAATTTGGGCTGAAAGTTTTGTTTCTGTCAGGTCTGAGTCCCTCTGCCAGAGACTGGACTCTTCTGTATGCCAGGTATTTGACAGAGAAGCCATGAGAAGTTATGGGCATATGAGAGTCTTTACTGTAGCCTAAATAGCCATTGCTACGACAGGGTGTGAGGAAAGCTTGGCTTCCTCCATTGCGAGGGGAGGAGTTATGAGACAAAGCAGTTCTTTAAAGTGTCATTCAGTAGCCGTACACTGGCTGGGTAACAATACATCTTTTCTATAAAGTAGTTGTAGCCTTAACATAGGAGCTATATAGGAGCCATCCTTAGAGCTACAGCCTCACTAAGCAGCTGCCTTCAAGTGAACTGATTGCTGGTCAGTAGCATACTTTAATACTAACTTAGACAAAGAGGCTTCTTTCCAAACAGCAACCTCATTATTTTGGTTTATAGAAGGATACGCTTGCGCAGTATACATACAGTAAGATAGCCGTGTCCTTGCTTCTTGCACCTGCTTATAGCCAGTTAGCCTTGAACGCTCCTGATAATGATTCCCATGCTGAGAGTGGCCTCAAACATTCAATGCACTCTAGACAGAGTCCCCACACTTCCTTTCCTAAAGGAAGATGAAATTTCCTTCTCAACTAATGAATTGACTAGATCTTTTTTTAAAAAATAATAATAATCAGACTTATAACTGAAAAGTTGCAAGAGTAGTGCAAAAATTCCATATACCATCACCCAGATTCCCTCAAATATTTACATCTTACCACATTTGCTTTATTCTTCCTCTCTTTACTGCCCCTTCCCTTTCTATATAAAGCAAGAGGCAGAAAAAGAAAGGCAGAGGAAGCTCCACACTGAAATTCATCGTCTTTTAAGAGTCCTGAGCAGAAATGACAAATATAAATATACTAGAGGCCAGGTGCACAAAATTTGTGCTGGGGGGGCGGTCCCTTCAGCCCAGCCTGTATCCTTTCCAATCCGGAATCCCTTGGGGGATGTCCGACTGCCGGTTTAGGCCCAATCCCGGGATAGGGCCTAAACCAGCAGTCGGACATCTCTCACAATCGGGGGACCGCTGGCTCCTAACAGCTCACCTGCCTGCCTGCCTGATAACCTCTAACTCCCCCATTGCCAGCCTTATCACCCCTAACCACCTCTGCCTGCCAGCCTGATCACCCCAAGCTGCCCCCTGCCATCAATCTGTTCACCCTCAATTGGTCCCCCTGCCAGCCTGATCACCCCTAACTGCATCCCCTCACCACACTGGTTGCCCCTAACTGCTCCCTTGCCAGCCTGGTTGCCCCACGCAGCCTGCTGTTCAGTTGTTTGGTTGTCCCTCACTAACCCCCCTGCTGGCCTGGTCGCCCCACACAGCCTGCTATTCAGTCATTTGGCCATTCCTCACTAACCCCCCTGCCGGCCTTGTTACCCTATGCAGCCTATTGTTCGGTCATTACTGTTACTGTGACAGTGTCCCAGAAAATTTGCATATTCCTTTATTATTAGTATAGATTAACTAGTCCTAATACCTAAAACCACTCTGTTACACATTCTTCATGCTGAGCTTAGCCTAGAGCAGTGGTTCTCAAATGGGTTGATTTTGTCCCCAGGGAACAAGTGGAAATGTCTGGAGATATTTTTGACTGTCATGATAAGAGAAGGTACTAGCATCCTAATGGGTAGAGATCAGGACACTGCTAAACATCCCAAAATGCACAGGGTACACCCCACCAACCCCAACAAGAATGACTTTGCTCAAAGTGTCAATAGTGCATAAGCTGAGCCCTAGCGAATTTGGCTCAGTGGATAGAGTGTTGACCTGTGGACTAAAAGGTTCCATTCTGGTCAAAGAACATGTACCTTGGTTGCAGTCTCAATCCCTGGCCCTGATCAGAGTTCATGAGGGAGGCAACAAATCAATATGTTTCTTTCACATTAATGTTTCGCTCTCTCTGTTTCTCCCCACCCTTCCACTCTCTCTAAAAATCAATGGAAAAGTATCCTTGGATGAGGATTAACAACAACAACAACAACAAAATAGTGCATAAATTGAAAAACTGACCTAGTCTAGTTCAGTGGTTCTCAGAACATCAGCATCAACATCACCAGAGAACATGTAATAAATGCAAGTTCCTGGGACCCATCAGAGACATAGTGAATTATAAACCTGGAGGTGTGGCCAGCAATCTGTATTTTAATACTCCTTCCAAGTGATACAAACTAAAGTTTGAGAAATAACTGGTCTATACTTAGCATGGACATTAAAATATTCTGCACTTATAAGGAATACACCATTTTAAAAAGGTGAGTCCTATCTTTACTAAATTATGGTTATATTATTAGATGTTTGCATCCATCTACAAATCTTGAAAACAAACAGAAAAAGGGCTTCTATAGTCTCACACTTGTAGTAAAAGTGACTGAGAGCACCTCTGACAATCTAGTCACTGCAGTGCAGAAGAAAGCACTTGGACTTCAGAGCCAGCCTTTAATCTGAAACCCAGTCTCACCACTTAACTTACAGGCTGTGAAATCTTAGAAGGTCTTTAACTTTCTGGAGCTTTGATTTCCTCAGCTATAAAATGGGAATAATAACACATATCTCAAAATAGAATTAACAAGACTTACACAAAGTGCTAGACACATAGAAGGGACTCCATAAATAGTAGCCTTGTAAACTGAAGCTCTGATCAGGAGCATGTGGCTGGTGAGTAAGGTCTATTATCCTAGGCTTCTTTGGAAATGACCCTTTGAAACAAAAGTACATTCTCCAGTAAGCAACTATATTTTCCATACCTAGAAAGAAAATTGGAAGCAATTGTAAACCCCAATTTTGGTAGATCTCAGAAATGGCCTTAAGACTATGTGTTGTTTTTTTTAAGACTATGTTTTAAGCCTTTGGGGATTCTGCAATATAATCTTACTCTGCCCTGTTCAATAGGTTAACCACTAACCACTTTTTGCTATATAAATTAACTGGAACTTCTATTTCTGTCTAGAATAGAGTCACAGGGCCCAGATTTACCCTTCTGCCTAAAACAAGTAAAAAAAAATAGACAAAATATATGAAAGAATGATACTCAAGGCATTGGATATAGGCAATAAAAAATAGTGATCCCTGAGGGATGGGAAACAAGCAAGGTAAACTGTATCCATTATTACCTAGAAAATGATTTTAGGCTGTGCACAGGGTGGAGTCCTAGAAAAAAAGAAGTGCACAGAGAGAACTCTGGAGATCTGAAGTTCTCAAGTTCGTAATGATTTTCACATACAAGTGAAACTAACTGAGGATAGAGCAAGAACCACTCAAAAAAAAGTAGAACAATCCTTAGAGATTGTGTAGGAATGGGAATTGTGTCTGTTTTCATCTGCCAGAGAGAAAAACCTGGAGCATTACAGTGCAAAGGTGAGTCTTACACCTTGAAAAAAGGGAAAAATACCCTTAGCCTAAAACACTTTTTTTGTTTGTTTGTTTGTTTTTATCCTCACCTGAGAGGCTTCCCACTGATTTTAGAGACAGGAAGGGAGGGAGGGACAGAAGAGATGGAGAGAGGAACAGAGGAGAAAGTGAGGAGAGAGAGGAGAAGGTGGAGGGAGGAGGGAAAGAAGAAGGAAGGAAAGAGAGAGAAAGACATTGATCAGTTGCCTCCTGAGCAGGATTGAACCTGCAACCTGGGTATGTGCCCTGACCAGGAATCAAACCTGCCATCCTTCAGTATATAAGACAACTCCAACCAACTGACCACATCAGCCAGGACAGTCTAAACAATTCTTAAAAGCAAGACTTAACAGGGTCAAATTACCTGTTTCCTAGCAATGAAAGCACATCCCAGGACAAGGATCAAGAATATTTATAGGAGAAAAACCAAGATGGCGGCATAGGAAAACACTTGAACTGCTGCCTCGCACAACTTCAAAACTACAACTAAAAGACAAAATAGACATCATCCAGAACCACAGGAAGGCTGTTTAAGTGGAAATTCATGACTATAAGGAAAGAGAAAAGCACACTGAGACTCAAGGAGCTGCAGAAGTAAAGGCAGAGGGCAGAACTCGAGGGCAGCTTTCTCTCAGAGGTGCTTGCAGCAATTACCACAGGACACTGAGTCCTAGGGGTCTCTTAGGGCAGGGCTGACGGGAAGCCATTGCTGTTTGCTCCGCCCTGAGACTCCACTCCACCCAGCTGTGTGCAGAGGCTTTTGCATAAGGATGGCCTGATCCTTTGAAAACTAATCTTATCTAACAAACTATAGCTGAGTCAGTGAGATCCAGAACATCCAAAAGAAGGCCCAAGGCCCCACAGCAGCTTGCAATGCTTCACAGCTGGGCCTCATGTGGGCCTCTCCAAAACCCAAACAATGAAGAGGAATCTGCAGATCTCTCCATAGCTCCTGCTGGGTGGCCTTAGGCAGAGGCTAAATTAGCACCTCTTTGGAGATCCAAGAGCCATTGTACCCAGGGGTCAGAGTAGGACCATCCAGATTACAACTCCTCAGATCCATAAGGAACATACTCAGGGGGCAAACTCAGTGAGCACCAAAGTCCCAATGAAGCAAGTCTTGCTTCATAAGGGTGTCTCCAGCACAGAAGTTTTCCCAGCGTAGACACAGCTGATCCTCAGCCATTTGTAGGATCTCCCAGTGATACCAAACAACAATCAAGGCCTAACTACAAAAAGACTGTGCACACAGCCCAGAAAGGGGTGTACCAAGAGTGTTCACTTCAGGTAACTGGGGAGGCTGAGCTATTGGGCCCTATACAACACTTAGCACACAAAGCCACTCTATCAACTCAGGGAAGCACCAAAAATGCAAAGACAAAGAAACAAGTCACAAATGAAAGGAATGGAGAAAAACAAAGGACTGGATATAGAGTTCAAAACCACAGTTAAAAGGTTTTTCAAGAATTTTCTAGAAAAGATGGATAAATTTAGCAAGACTCTCAAGGATATGAAAAAGGACCAACTAGAAATTAAGCATACACTGACTGAAGTGACTGAAATAAAAAATAATATACAGATCCAACAGCAGACTACAGGATTGCATGAATCAAGTCAAAAATTTGAAATACAAAGAAGCAAATAACACCCAACTGTAAAAGCATAAAGAAAAAAGAATAAAAAAACATGAAGATAGTGTAAGGAGCCTCTGGGACAATGTCAAATGTACCAACATCTGAATTATGGGGGTGCCAGAAGAAGAGAGAGAGCAAGATACTGAAAACCTATTTGAAGAAATAATGACAGAAAACTTCCCCCACCTGGTGAAAGAAATAGACTTACAAGTCCAGGAAGCACACAGTCCAAATAAAAGGAATTCAAACAGGACCACACCAAGACACATCATAATTAAAATGCCAAGAGCAAAGCACAAAGAGAAAATATTAAAAGCAGCAAGAGAAAAGCAGTTAGCTACCTACAAGGGAGCACTCATACGACTGTCAGCTGATTTCTCAACAGAAGTTATGCTGGCTAGAAGGGAGTGGCAAGAAATATTCAAAGTGATGGATAGCTAGAACCTACAACCAAGATTACTCTACCCAGCAAAGCTATCATTCAGAATTGAAGGTCAGATAAAGATCTTCACAGATAAGAAAAACCTAAAGGATTTAATCACCGCCAAACCAGTATTATATGAAATGCTGAAATATATTCTTGAAGGAGGAGGAGGAGGACAGAGGAGGGGGAAGAGAGGAAGGGGGAGGGGAAAGGAGGGAAGAGAGAAGGAGGGAATAGGGGGAGGAGGAGGAGGAGGAGAAGGAAGAGGAAGAGGAGAAAAGGAAGAAGAAGAAGAAGAAGAAGAAGAAGAAGAAGAAGAAGAAGAAGA